>JAWNPR010000041.1:20272500-20455000 GCA_035047405.1 Drosophila stalkeri | reverse complement strand
AGTTAAAGCTAGAGGAGTTCTTCTAAGAAAAGTTATATATTAATATACAGAAATTTGCTTATCAATATTTATCGATTTTTTTTTTTATCGGAAGTAGAAAGTATTATCAATTTTTAAAAGAGATTTTTTTTATATTATATGCAATTTTCCAACTGATTCATAATGATGATAGTTCTCTTTTGTTGGTATACCCTGTTTTGCTCTCTAATCGAACAGGGTATACATATTTGTCAGCCAGCGGCTGATTATCTTTCAAATATGAATTCATGGCTCGCTTGTAGGATGCATTGCCCGCTTGCTTGGATGCGGGCCAGCTGTGCACATGCTCGCTCATGCTCCCATAACAAGCTCCCAACGCACTCGAGCTGGGGACTTTGAGCCCAGACCCAGGTTGGCCCCTTGGGTAAAACTAAAACTGCCAAATGCGAACTTTCCAAATATTAATTGAAATCTTTGCCACGGTTCGTTCTGGCCGCAACGAGCGCATGTTGCGCGTGTCAGCTTAACAAGGATGTCTCTGTTAAGGCCCAGACCCAAAAATGGGCAAATGCGCAATAGTCAAAAGTGAATAAAAGTGGGAGAGTAGCTTATCTAGATATCCAGATACCCTAGGAATAATTTAGAGCAAGATTTAGTTTGTAATTTCAATATATTTATTTACATTTTGTATCAAATGTACAAAAATATACATAGAAAATCAGTAAAAATGTATATTGGTTTATAAAATACCCTGTAATTTAGAAAAAATAAGCTATGATTGCTTGGATGTTTGAACTGTTTTGCTGTTGGAATAAATTTGAAAGAAGGAATGCCCTACATTCGTAGAGTTTAATAGACTATGAGAATCACAATAATAAAATTTGTTCATTAATCATCTCTCGACTATGATATACCCTATAATAAGTATTATTAGAGCATAATTTTGCTATGACTGTGTTTTATCTGCCTTACCTTAAATTGCAATTGAGTTGGTAGAAAATAATTGCTCGACTTACAGATGCCCTGTATAAGGTATATATAATATACAATGATCACTTAACATATATATAGAGTCTTAAGGATTCGTTCAGTGCTAGTTTGGAAACCCTTTGGCTTACAGGGTATAAGGTACTGCACAACTTTTGCCTTTTTCTCCCTGTCGCCACAAGAAAAGTGAAGGTGGTATTGGCCGGTATTGGCCATGCCAGAGCCATGGCTAAGCGAAGCCAATGCAAGCCATAACCAAAACGCTGTAACCTAATGACAATGACAATTGATTATGCGGGTTGTGCATTGCCGGATTGCAGTTTTGGGGCGCCCAGGAAGTGCTCGAGTTTGTCGCTAGTTTGGGCTTTATGGCGGCCATAATTTAAAGCCGCCGCCAATTCGATTTGGATCTGTTTTTTGGATTTTTTTTTTGTTGCCAGTTGTTTGTCCAATTCTACCCACTGACCATTGTTGCTGTTGTCGATGTCCTCAGCAATCTCAGCACTCGATTTGCATAACAATTGCTGGAACTAAACCTTTCGCCCAATAAGTTAGAGCGGCGGCTGCAATCAAGTAGCCCGCAGTCCAGCATATGGCTATGCGCCAGCTGACCAATAAAATATTACCGATTTAGCTATAAAAATCTGTTGATTTCGTTGCACTTTCGTTTGGCCCAGCAACTGAACCTTAAAATCAACTTTCCATTAAATGTTTCTTTTTCTACTACTATTGTAATTGCTATATATATATATATATATGTTAATAGACTCGACTTGCTCAATTAGGCATTGATGTGACGAGAGAGGTAATAAATATGATATATTTTTTAAATGGAAATTGAATACCTTAAAGTATTTAAGCAAATTAAATATTTTCTATTAAATTTTAGTTATTTTTTGCTAGTTTTTTTTTTTTTTTTTTTTTTGCATTATATTTTAAGAGTGATTTGTAGAAGCAATTCTCCTATGGAAATATTTCGCAGAGTAAGATATATTGATTATCGATAGATAAAGGTGCTTATCGTAACTCTTCTGAATACTTGATGTGAATATATTTAGTAGAACATATAGCTTTAAATCATACAGAACTTATTCGAAAAGTTCGCTATGTATGCCTCTTACGATAAACGATAAATCTACTTTTAGAACTGCCCAATTTGACTAGACTAAATTCTGCTATTGACTACTAATGTTGCTCTATATACTTATGTACTTGTTTATGTTAATATTAGTTCAAAGCTCTTTGATATGCTTCAAATTGTATTGTATCGATTTTATTAAACAGATTTATCGCTATGCTATCGATAGTTTATTGAAAACTTTTCATATTTACATTTAATTAGATTAACTTTAGAGTTATGTGACTTGGTTTAGTTAGATCATCGTCTCTCACACCTGACAACCTTTTGTCTATTTTGAACTTTACATATTTCATCTCTGTCATTCACTTGAATCAAGTCAATCAGCAAATAACTTGGAGATCAATTTATGAAAACAATTCAATTTGAGTTTTGGCAAACGAAAACAAATCGAATACTCTCTTGGCCAATCCAATCGAAATTTGAGAAAGCCTTTCTCCTTTGAGACTTGACATTGTTTGGCAAACACGCCCACAGCTCATAAGAGCAGTTCAAGATCAGGAGACGGGCTGGAGATGTGGATAGAGATTATCAAGTGGAGGAGTTGGTGCCTAGCTTCAATCGAGTTTCACTTTTCGCTATTGTTAAACTCATTTCGCTCGTTTCGTGATTTAAATTAACAATTAAAGTTGATAATTAACAAAATGAAAACATTGTAAAATAAAAACCAAAATGTTAAAAAAATAATAAAAATAACAAGGCAACACCCCTAAGAAAAACAACCAAACGAAGTTCGAGAAAAAATCATAACAATTTATCAAAGTTACCGACAAATTTTCATGAGCCATACATCAAATGTGTATGTGGCCATAACAATGCAGACGGAGTTCATTCAAAGCCAATAACAAATGCGATGACGACAACATGAGGCACCGAAATGAAGTCATTACCACAGACAACAAAGCCCCAAAGTCGCGCCCAAAACCCCAAGTCGATGGGCCGCTCCAACATGAGCTCGATCGAACGAAAACCGAAAACGAAACGAAAATCCATAGACCAAAAACCACGTCATTGCCTAGCATAGATCGACAGAGATTTCGTCATCGAGCTCCACACATACCATACCGATGGCAATTTTCAGTCCAAGTCAAATAAAATTTATGACTGTCATAATTACATTTTCATTTTCCAGCCACATGCGGGGAAAAATATAAAAAATAGCACAACAAAGGCAAACCGCAATCGAAAATATTTCAACTAATATTTTCAAACTCCCCAAATGAAGGAAATCGAAACTAAAGCTCGATAACTGTAACCCAATCGAAATGCCAATAAAAATCCATAAAAACCGAGAAGAAAACGTTTTACAATAAATATCGTCTATAAAAGTAAAAAAAAAAAAGAGTTTAAAATCAACTCCTGAACATTAAACTAACTTTCGGGCACAATTTATTTATATCGATATCATTTTCGATTTCGATTCCAATACCCTGTGCCAATTTTAATGGGATTCAGGCCAGCGAGGATATTATAAAGTTGAAATTAAAGAGTTTTGTAATCAAATTTGTAAATTCAATTTTTTTAAATACTGATTAGTTTCTTAGATTCTTTTCGACTTCGATAGTATGAAATATTAAAATATATAAAATATATCATTTATCAGCGATGAAGTTAATATATTAAATTATGACTTTCCAATATTGAATAAATATAAAAGCATATTCATTTTGTAAATAATTAATTTTTATCGTTTACTGCATGCACTTTTTCGATAACGATAAACATGAAATGTATTGCAAATGTATTTTAGATGAAGTTTATTAAGTCTATATTTTTTTAATTTGATTTATCTCTCTGATATCGATATATATTGCACAGTAAACTTAGTCTTTAGATTTTTTGAGAGTGGGATTATCGAAGTAGATATTCAGCAATAAGTAAATTATATTTATTTCATTTATTTACTTCTTTCATTAGCTCGCATCTCTTAACAGAGCATCTATCGGTCGAGCAAACTCTACTGTATTAGTTTTTATGAACGTTTTCTCAATTTTCCTCCAATGAGCTTCTTGCCTCGAACAATGAAAAATGCATGTTCGTTGCGAGCGAATCATTCAGGTTCATCATTAGCACCGCGTTTCGGTTGCGCGAGTCGAGGAAAAGGGAAAGGCGGATGGATGGATGGATGGATGGATGGCGGTGTTGGCAGCCACGTCTGCAGCTAAAGACTGCGAGTGTCGCCATTTAATTGGCTCAAATTCAAGACGCCACTCGGATGAGTGCCAATTGCCTGTGAAGGGGGTGGATGAGGAGGAGGAGGAGGCGGGACTCTAAGCAGTTAGTGCCTTGAGCTTGCGCTTTAGTATTTTGTATTTTGTATTTTGTATTTGTTTCCTTTTTGTTGCCTGTTGCTGATTAATGAAGACAATATTTTGTTTTTCGCCACCTTGTTAACGACTTTGTGGTTTTTTTTTTTTTTTTTTTTTTTTTTTTTTTTTTTTTGCAAATGAATAAGGAGAAAATTAAATTTATGAAATAGCTCATAAAATGATAGAAAGAAGAGGGAAAATAAATGCAAGAAATGACGTGACGTTATGGTGGGAGCTGAAGCTGATGATGAGGCTGCTGCTGGCAGCTGATGAGCTTTATAGGGTTATAAATGTGACTAACTTTGATATATGGCATGGCACTTAAGAGCCGTTAAAGTGCGACCCACAGCGATCCCCACAGAACGTACGGCCCTAGTGAGTGTAGAAAGTGTGTTGGGAAAAACTCTCGAATGACCCACAAAATGATTAATTTTAATGCAGAATGAAGCGATGCAACAATGCGACGTTTTGTTCAAGGTAATTGTTCTCTTATTTAGCACGAATCTGAGAGAGAGAGAGAGAGAGAGAGGAGGATGCTGTTAACTGATGGGGAGAGAGAGTGTGAGAGACTTAGAGCCTCGCCTTGTTAACTGTGATAATATGAATTGTCTCTATTTAACATTTGAATATTTATAGTTTGATTGAGTTTTCAGAGCAGCCAAAGGCAAGACTTTTTAGGGGGGGCAGAGCTTATCAAAATTTGGGAAAATGAGAGGAAGGAAAATATGTTAGCAAACTGAGATCAGGAAGTTCTTGAAATAGATTTACAGATTGACTGTACTCACACTTTGTATGGAGAGTAATAATCAAAGTAATCATCATAGTTATCGATAAATATATTTTAAACGATGATTACATGCTCATCTTAATCAATTTGTTAGCAATACATACTCAATAAGCACTTAAAGGCAGGCCCAACTTGAGTCGAGATTCCACATATATATGTAGCAATCCTTATGATTATTTTCTCTCCCATTTACTATTATTCACGAGTGTTTTGTGATTGAATAGTATTTCAAATGTAGCACTCATCAGCACACACATCAAGTTTTGTAGCCTCTGTGCGCTGGCATCTGTTTTGTATTTGTAATGTATTTGCATTGAATTGATAAAAGGCAAATGGAATTTGAATTGCGCTCCAGGCACAAAAGTCGCTGCGACTGGACTTTGCTGTCAATTGACTCCCGGATTGGCCCAGAGATGCAAGCGCAATGAAGATAGGCCATAAAATGTGGCTGGCACTGTTTGAGTTGGGTATGGATAAAAAAAAAAATAAAAAAAAAAACCATTTGCCAGTGGCCAGGTTGACTCGAGTCTGTTGAGAATTGCGCACGCATCGCAGCGCTGCCAAACAGATTGCAAATTGATTAATGCCAAACTCTCGAAACGGGAGTTGACCAAATCGAATCCGTAATGGATCACGCGCCACTTCCTCTGGTTCTACCTGGGATGACCTAGATCTGTTGTGGTCACTACACAGAGGCACCGCTTCCCCCTCCCCCTCTCTCTCTCTCTGGTGGCAACTCTTTAAAATTTATGTGTTTCGCTTGGTCCCAGAATTGTTAACAACAAATTTAAGCGGCATTTGTCTGAAGGCCAAGAAATGAGCTTTTACTGCGTGCCGGCTCTAGGTAGACTAGGTTAGCCTAACCTAGCCTAGCCTAGCGAGAAGGCAGTCTATTTGTACTCTAGCTTTCGGGTATACGAGATACATCTATGTTTCTATGGAAGTGTAGTGAAGTGAAGTGAATATTAAGTATGTTTAATTTTAAATCAAGATTGAGGCGATTAAGTAACACTTTTAGGATTAATACTTAATGACATGGATGAGGTCACAGTATCAAGAATTTTAAATAGACTTGAGCTGAATTAAATTAAAGTAATGACATCGTGCAAGATCTTCCTTGCAATAGTAGAGTACCTTCTATAAAGTCTTGCTCTGTTTCTCTCTCTCTCTCTCTCACTGCTTTTCTCTTTATATATGTTTGTCTTTCTTACTGGTTTTTATTTATATGTTTCTCTCTCTCTCTACTTTTCTCTTTATATATGTTTCTATTTCTCTTTTTCTGCTTTTCTCTTTATATATAATTCCCTCGCTCTCTCTCTTTCTCTCGCTGTTTCGTTTTCTGCTTCTCCCGTTCTTTCTCTATATATATTTATCTCTTTCTATATTTCTTTCTCTTCATGGATCGCTCACTCTCTTTGCTTAACATCTCTTTGCCTAATCTCTCTCTCTCTTTCTTTACTCCCGCTCTTTCTCTTTATATATTTATTTCTTTCTATCTTTCTTCCTCTCCGTCGATTTATCACTTTTGCCTAATCTCTCTGAACTTTTCACTCTATGTTTTTCTCTCTTACTCTCTTTTAATATATATAAACACTCTCTTCATACTCGCTCCATTTCAACCATTTACAGAGTATTCAATCTTCGTCTTCATATTCATTCGCTTCATTTTCTTGTCTAAGCTAAGTGTATTTTATTGTCTGACATTGTCAATTGTTGTTGCCTGTTGTTGCCCGTTTGTTGTTGGTTGTTGTCTTGTTAACGCTTTTTATTGCCTCTTCCAGTTGGCGTTTGCATTTCGGCTAGCTGGCTTTATAAGTCTATTTGTCGTGGTCGCTCCATGCAGATGTATCTGCCAGATACATTCATTAGCCCGCTTTGCAGTTACACTTACCTCGCTGCTGCTTGGCGCCCTCTTTTCCACCTCTACGCTGATTTATGCCCATTTGGCTGCATAATCTTTGGCCCCGTCTAACGTATTTCGTATTTAGACATTTCCTATATTGTCACCCCACTTGGCTACAGATACTCCCCTGTGCTTCCAGTCTATCTTTCTACACAGTTTTTGCGCACTTGCTTGAATTTTTTTTTTTTTTTTTTTGGGTTAATTAAAATAACTAGGCAAATGAGCAGCTAGGAGGAGGGGTGCTGCCAGTGGGTCAGCTGCTGCACGACGTGTGAACAGAGGCGACGTCGGAGCCAAATTAAAACTACAAGCAGCAAGTCGCCAAGATGGGGTCTGCTCGTTATGACTATGAATATGCAATGGGGCTACATATGATGATGATGATGATGAGATCTAACTCTCGGGTTGGGCAAATGCCAGGCTTCTCTCTCTCTCTCTCTCTCTCTCTCTCTCTCTCGCTCACTGTCTATCTGTCTCTCTTTGTCTTTCTTTTCTAGCTGATTGGCTGCTTGTTGGCATGGCGCGCCTGCGCGCAATTAGTTTGGCTGGCCCTCTGCAGCTAGCCCTCTTTTTAGCTATTTTGCTATTTTGGCACGTTATCAAAGCGCGGCAAACGAGTTTTTCCACACCCAATGCCAAAGCTCATGCTGCCCTGGGCTTGTTCTATTCCTACTGCTTCGACAGCTACTCAGTGAGAAATATCTTATAAGATTTTGTCATGAAATATGTTTCAATATTAATTGAGATTTGTATTGGAATTGGCTAGAATCGGCTTGCCATAAAAATTCTTATTTTAAATAAGTTTTATCTGAGTTTTTAGACAACTTTCAATCAAATGCATTTATTTCATTTATTTATAATTCAATTGAACTTTACTGAGTTCAATTTCAATTCTAACACTAAACAGCTTCTCTATATAATTGAATCGATAACTATATAGAGAAGCTATTCAGTTTGAGAGTATATAATCCGTTCTCTACTCAATGATTCCATCATTTACTACTAACTCACAGTCAATAGTTTTTCGCTCAGTGCATCTTCTTATAATTCTTCTCTATTAAAAGTTTAGTCTCCGCACTGAGCTGCTCCGCTTTGCTCTGCGCTTTGTCTCTTGTTTCGTGATTGTTTTAACAAACATCGTTTGGCAGTTGGTTCTATTCTCGTTGCACTTGGCCCGCACTGAAACTGGTTGTCAACTGTGGCAACTGTGGCAACTGTTGCAACTGGGCAACATTGGCAAATAAGGGAAAACTTGTCGGCTTGGCATGGCGTTTCCTCAGAGTGCGCACTTCTTGGAAAACTCAAGGAGAAACAACAGAAACAGCAATAGCAACAGCAATAGATAGACAAAAAGAATCTCTTGCATTTCCTTGGGAAATATTTGTGGCATTTGTCTTTGATTTGATTTGATGCGCAATGCGCAAAACTGCAGCGATTCTTCCTGCTCCGGTTCAGTGGCACTTTTACCATGATCTACTTCACCTTAGAGAGTGTCTTTCACCCTCTCTCTCTCTCTCTCTCTCTCTCTCTCTCTGGCTTTGTGTCGCCAAGTTTGGCCAGCCACAAATCGTTTGCCAGGAAATCCGATTTGTGGTAAAAGTTGTTGCGGCTAAGCGCATTTTGTGTGGGGCTTCTTGGTGTGAAATCTAAGCAAGTTATGCTGCTGCGCCGGGTGGGTGCTTGACTCGAGTCCAATGTTAATCGACAGCTTATATAATAGGGGTCACTGCCTTCGTTTAGCGGATTGTTTGTGCAAAAGAAAGCCAAAGGAGAGTTGTTCAGATAATGTGATTTGAGAAGGGACGGAAAAACGTAAATAAAGGTATATGAACTATAGTTGTGAACAAGTAACAGAGCCTTCTTTTTTTTCTATATTAATATAATTTCATTAAAATATATTAAATAAAATATGATTTAGCTAGATTTTTAATGCAGCAATCAGCAATAACTTATATATCGATTGTTTCTATTAGATTGACAGCTAAGTTATCTGCTTATTCTTCTTAACTTTATTAATATATTGGAAACTGCAAATTTTATCTCATTACTACGAATATCGATAACTAGCAATCGATTAATATACAGTCAAAAGTACTTAAAAATGCACTTTTTATCTCATTTCTTCACATTGCCCTATCACATGAACTCTGGCAACTCTTTCAACTCGAATTCGAACTCTTTCGCATCTCAATTGTTGCTGAAGATTGAACAAATCGATAAATGCATAATCATCTCATTTGCATTTAGCTATAAAAAGAGATCATAAATGCATAGCAAAAGGATGCATCATTTGTTAGCTTAGCACTCGAAGCGAGTTGATTCATTAATCATGCACTCACTCACTCAGTCATTTAGTCATTCATTCATTTAGTCATTTATTCACTTGTGCCACGATAGTAGATCTCAGCTCCAAGTGCAAGTTCAGTCTACAGATTTCTTCTTCACTATATCTCTCGTATATATTATATGATCTTTTATTATAAGCTGTGTGGCACGTTTGCCTTCTTGGGGCATGGCCTGACTGGCCTGCTGCTGAGTGGGTGGTTGCTAAATGCCGTTATGCACAGCTGCAAAACTGCACTGAAAACTGGCAGCAACAATTGTGCGTGGGTGGCCCATAGCAGCAGCAACAGTAACAGCAGCAGCAGCAGCAGCAGCAGCAGCACCACTCCACGACTCCTGCTCAAGCTCTGCTGCGACTGCTCTGTCTGTTGCTTCATTAACACTCGCTCATTGTGTCGGTTCGCTTTGTTTGCAGCTTTTTGCTGCTTTTGACACTCAACACGCTGAACTTCAAAGCGCAGCGATTAATCAGAGAAACAGAAAGAGAGAGAGAGAGAGAGAGAGAGGGAGAGACATATATATATATCTTGTGGCCAAGATTCTGTGCTCTGTCTGGCAAAACATTTCACACCTTGGCTGACAATGGAAAAGAGTTTCACTTGGAGGAGCCGCTCGTAAATCATCGCCCAGGCAGGACTTGTGGGCGTTGCCAGGGTCCATTAGAAGCTTACGCAGGCGCAGCTGTCGCACTTAGCTGCAACAATCTGTTGCAAGTTTCTCTCACAGTTGACTCGTTGGCAGGCGTCGAGTGATTTGCTATTTTCATATGCCGCCAGATTGGCGTTTTGTTTGCCGTTTGATTGTTGTTGTTGCAGCTGGAGATTGGCCAGCGCTTTGCGGTTTGGCCAACTTTATGGAGCACTGGGTCAGCAGCAGCAGCAGCAGCAGCAGCAACAACAACAGCAGCATTAGCAGCAGCAGAATGCACTCAACTGTGTAAATTCTATGAAAATTGTTTATTGTTCAGTGATTGAAATCAATTTGGCGTGCGAAATACTTGCGCAAAGTATAGAAAAAAAAAGATATAGAAAAAAAGACCTAAAACTCTTGAAGCAAATACACAAAGCACAATAAACGCTGCAGCGGCGATCGCGCAATCTCAGCCATCAAAGCGATCTCAATGGACTCTCGACTAGATCTCCATGTCAAGATCTTGTTAATCATTTTGCAGTTCAAAAGTTCAGCGATTTTTGTGCATTCCAAATGCCTATTGTGGGTTTTACACTTTGTGAATACCCTGCAAGCAGTGGGGTATATTGGTTTTAAGTAAGAAAAGTGGAAGGCAGCATTTTAAAATGCCTAAATAAATATTTTTTGTATATATTTTATGTTATATTTGTAAGTTTAACTCAAAAAAAAAACTTTCCATATGACAAATTATTTATTAGGAAATAATTCTTTCCATTTGAGACTTAGGAGACTTCTTGGAGAGCTGAGGCTTAAGAGCTAGTTGAAGTTTTAATGGAAATTATAGCAGTTTTTATGAAGTATATGAATTGCTTTTTTAACATTTCTTTCAACCAAATATTTATTTATATGCAAAAAGTACATTTTTCTCATTCCGTTTTAAATACAGAATATGTTTAGTAAAGAAACCTTGAACCTAGAACCTTGAATATTCTTAATACATTCATTAATAAATAAATAGATAAATATTTTTTTTTTTTGTGAAAATATTTCATATTATATGCATGTTGCATTGCCAAGTACAATAATAAATCAAAATTTATTTCATAATCTTAAGAGCAACGAGAAATATAAAGAGAATTTAATGCTGTTGCAGCTGCTGGCTTACGGAAGGCCTTGTTGGGCTTTGGCCATTTGCTAATGTTAATGGTTAACATTAATGTTAAGCGAACAACATTTGCGATTTCGTATTTCGCAGTTTATCGAGGTCTTTATGGAGGTGCTGTAATTTGGTGTAAAAGTTTATGAGCCATTCGCCAGTGCATTCCAGTCGAACTAATGTTCCAGATATTATGCAAGGCGCATTCTCATTATCGAATTACAATCTGCAACATTTCTAATAGCCAAGTTGTTCGATTCTTGGCTGCTGTTGCTGTTGCTGTTGCTGCTGTTGCTGCTGTTGCCTTTCATCTATTTGGTTGTAGCTATAACTTTCCAACCACGCAGTTGCTGCTGCTGCTGCTGCTGTTGCTGTGGTTCGATTATTATTTTTATTGGTCGACTGTGGCATGCCGCAGAGCGCATCGACAGCAATTGCCAAGATTGCGTCCTCCTGCACAGAGTCTGTGCTATTGGCATTTTGTGTTCATGTTTTATCTGCAGCACAGCTCCTGCAGCAGCAGCAGGAAAATGCGGAAAATTGTTGAGCTAAACTGTGATGCCTTGAAATGGAAAACTTTACGACAGTGGAAATGCAACGCATAAGCTCGCTCGCTCGCTTATCAAATCATATCCCATCTCTAGCAGAGCGCACAGAGAGAACTCGAAAGTTGTTGTTAGATCTGTGTTTGTTGTTGGTTTTTTTTTTTTTTTTTGCTTCTTTACTGCAGGCAATTCACTTTTCTATTTATCATGCGAGTGGAAAATGGGAAATTAAAGTTATTGTCGAGAGACAAAAAGAAAGCACAGAATAGAAAACTAGCGCAACGAACTGCGGCACAACAGCAGCAGCTGAAACAAAAATGCCTTGGAAAGTGAACTGTCGAAAGAGGAAGCAGCAACAGCAGCAGCAGCAGCAGAAGAAGAAGAAGCAGCTGCTCATATGTTCCATAAACAAGTAGCGAGAACTCTGTTGAGGAAGATTAAATACTCTAGAGAAACAGGGTGAAGCGATGCCAATTATATAATATTTAGTATTATATTTTATTTAAATTTCCAATTTATTATTTAACATAAAGAGAGCTTTTCAATTTGTGAATATTTTATTTTATATTTTAATAATATAAATATATATTTTTGTGAAATTCAGAGAAAAAATTTTGATGAATATTCTGAATAAGCCAAAATTAATAATATAAAGATATATATTTTTAGAAAATCAGTTAAATGATTTAAATGAAATTTACTTGCAATGAAAAATTACGAGGTTTGCTTAAAAAGTATTCTAATTTTGTTATTTCTTCATAACTTTATTTTTTGAAGCTAAAATCTCTCAATTTACTTCAAAATATTATATACAAAGTATTCCTTAGCTCTTCTTCATTGTTGTCATTGCTTAGCGGGAATCAAAAGATTAAAATTCGCCTGAATTTTTTACATTTCTGTTTTTGTTAAACTCTTACAAATCTAATACAAATCGAAAACAATTACAATTCATTTAAAGTTTATTCTTTGCATTCTCAGCTTTCTTTTACTTAAAAAAATCTATAAATTTCTCAGTTACTCTCAATTATTCTTTCCAAAGTCTTAAAAAAAAAGTTAAGAAAAAAAAAAAATGAATTGCAATCGCTTTAGTCATAAACTGAACCATAAATATTGTTTGGCTGCCAAAACAATTAGGCAACGAATCAACTACTGTTTTGGCCAAAGTTAACTGCCAAAATGCAGGCAGTTGGCAGCTCGCTTCCTGTGGCTTCACTCTGTTGTGGGCGGGTGAAAGCAACCAAAGCCTTGTGCTTTGGTTTTACGTTGCCATCAATTAGAGATGTAGCTGAAAACTGGGCCTTGCTCCTCGCTCACTGACTGACTAACTGACTGACTGACTGAGACCTTGCGCTTGAGACTTCAATTAAACTAAACTGAGCTCAGCCAGTGGAGAGAATCGTGCATAGACAATATTTATCAATCACCATTATTCTAACTGTATGCACAAAAGTTGACTTTCAGTTATGTGTTTATAAAGTAGCTGCTAAAGGATTGATAGTGCCAACGGGTATAACTGACTGCCAGATGCGCTGTGTCAAGAAAGAGAGTGCGGGAGAGTGAGAGAGAGAGATTGATTGCTGAAAGCAAAGCATAGGCTAGGCTTAGAGTTCAGATATCAGTTCAATTGATGCAAATTATAGTCAACCAATATACCCGATTTGATGATCTAGCGAAAGAGGAAAAGTAAAAGAACCGTCGTTGAATCTAACCTGGCTGAAAACTCATAACAAACGCAAAGTTCAGACGGCAGTTCAGTAGAACGCGCGCACTTCCAGCTCAAAGGGGAGGCGCATGGCAGAAGCAGAGTAGGGGAGCAGAGGGCAGGGGAGATGGCAGCCGCTTTAGTCGGTGCATGCCACAATGAACTCGCAACTTTTAACTGTTTTTCCACGTCGACGTCGACGTCGTCGTCTGTGTTTGCGATTTGTGAAAGCTTCTGCTTTAGCTTCTGGCCGATGGAAAATGAGTTTTGCGCGCTGCGCTTCTAGTTGCCGCCGTCACGGCTCACGGCTGTCGAGCTGCCGAGTTGCCAAGCTGCCGGTCTGTTAGCTGTTAGCCATGCCGCTTGGCCAACAGAAAAACAGAGTGAGTTCTGCAAACAATGCATAAATTGTGCGCAAGCAAAAAGGCCAAAGCGACAAAACGCGAAAGTAGTTCAAACTCTCCCAAAACGATATGCAAATATAAAGTTTTTGGTTAGCCATAGAGGTTAGCCAGGCTATAACTGTGGCCATGACTGTTGGCTAATTAACTGCCAGCTGTGCTGATCTATGACTCGTAGATAGACCAAAATATGAGCTGCCACAAGATATGATCTAAAAATGTATTTTCATTTTCTATAATTTCATTTATATTTTTTTTGTTTTGTTTTTTTTTTTTTTATTAATTTTTCTCTCATTTTCTCAATTTTGAATTTCTGTTTATTTTCAGGTAAGCACAAAATCAACTTTTACCCGCAGCTGATCTTTTGCGTTTTACTCGTATTTTTTTTATTGCCACGTAAGTAGCACGAACCATAAATCAGGAGAGAAGAGAAAAAAAAAATGTGTGGATGGTGGAGGCGTAGAGGTGGGGTTGGCAGGGGCAATTCCGTCAGTCGCAACTAAATGCTTTGATGTAAAAATTTTGTTATGCAAAACCCTTCGATATGTTGCCCATGGACAGCACGTGAGCGTCTCGTATGTAGACAGAGAGAGAGAGAGAGGGAGAGAGTGAGAGTGAAAGATGAAGATAAACAGCATAATTAAACAAGAAGAAAAAGATGAAGAAGCAGAGAAAAGCAGCTAAGACTTGATATTGATATTAGTTAAATGAATATAGATGAGCATGGAATGGAAATGTGTTCCTTTAGCTTATGGGAAGTAGAAAGAGAAATCCTTTAATATGAGGCGTGACAGGAATCATAATATGAATTGAGCTGAATTGATCAATGTGAACAAAATATGCTCATAAATGATTAATATGTATATATAATATATATATTGTAAATTTATCGAGAATTTCTTACAATTATCGATATTTAAAATTTGCTTTTTGGAACTTAACTGGAAGGCCACAAAAGGAAGAATGTTTTTGTAATGAATTGTTATGAATATTGTTTATAGCAACAGCTTTGAGTAGGATACAGAGTAGCTGCTAGGCCAATACTTTTTACTATAGAACATTTACATGCATTTAGAACAAAGGAAAATTAAAGGCCTTTTTATAATATAACACTTGGTTAACGTGTAGCAGGAATAAACATATATACAATTTATAAATTGTTTAAACTTATCAACAATTGAAGCAGACCTTCAACCTGACTAGACAGACTATATGCATATACATATATGTAGACTTTATGTTTATACGCAATATACATATATCGATAAGAGGAAGTAATCAAGTAGCTTTAGGTATATTGCATAAATAAAAGTTTCATAAAATTAAGAAATTGAGCTGATAGAAAGACCGAGTATGAGAGGGAGAGAGAGAGAGAGAGAGTCTGGGATGGTGAGAAGGCCGATATACTTGGGGTTCAGCTTATAAATGAAGCGCATTGTGTGAGCTGGGCAAACGATCGATATAAATAAGCTTTACAACAGCCGCTCCCCCCTCCCCTCTCGATCTCTCTCGCTCTCTCTCGTTTTGCTCTCTCTCTCTCTGACTCGCTGCTTAACTCTGTAAACAATTTGTTTCGACGCTGTGACAAATGTTCAAAGATATATCAAAGTTTTATGAGTTTTCCCTTTTCTTTGGCTTGATCGAGCCCTAAGATTTGATGACCGCAAATTTGCCATAAACCTTTATTTTTTTTTTATATACTTTTTTTTTCGTAACGATTTTACGCATCTTTTTTCGGGCATAAATTGATGCGCTTTGGGCTCTCAGATTTTGTGCAATGTTTCACAATATAAATAATTGGGCTTGTTATGAAATTTACATAAATTTGTTTACAGATTGAGGCAGGCGCGGAGAAGCGGTTGGGGGTTCTACATGAATTTAATGCTGTTGTTGTCTGTCTCTCTCTCTTTCTCTCTCTCTTGACAGCTGCGAGCCATTCTCAAGTTTTCTGAATGTGTGTTGCGATCATTTGTCAAATCTTGTTTTTTCTTTTGCTTTTATTTTGGAGATTGTCTGCCTTTTTGGCCGTAGTAGCTATCACCGCCCGCAGCTACTTTGAATTTCAATTTGATATCAAAAATGATTTCAAATTTGTGAAAATTAATCAAAAGAAAACAAAAAAGGAGGTACAAAATTGGCCAGGCCCTTGCATAATATTAGTTAAAATTGAGTTTGTTTCGTCTTTTAATTGTGCTGTGCGCATTTCTATTTTTTTTTTTTTTTTTTTTTATGATTAATTTGCAGAGATTATAAAGCGAGGCGGACATTAAAAGACAATTAGCAACGCTCGCTTAAACTGTTTGCGCAATATGCAAAAGAGTTTATTTAAATAAAGTTGCTAAAAATTAGTTGTGGTTGTTGCTGAGATGGCCGATGTAAAAGACAGAGAATTTGACAAGAGTAGAATGAATAATATATATAGGATAGATGAAAGAAGAGAAAAAGTTCAATGTATGAGTGCTTATTCCATATATAGATAGATGGCCAGCGTCATTTCTTTCTTAAAGAACCGTTTTGACACCTTTGAACTTGCAAGTGGCAAAAGTCAAAGACCCTTGAAGTCAGCTCTGAAATCCCTGAGAAAGAAATGTTCTGCTAGGCATTTCCTACGCAAACGTTAATGCGCGAAATTCCAAGCAAACAGTAATGAACAATTTAGCACCCACACACGAGTTCAAGATGCACATACATATGCATATAGATACAACTACATTGTAGAGAACAATTAACATCTGTATTCTGCTGGCTGCCATAAAAACCCAAAAGATGGCAACATGCGTGAAGAGCAATACACAAAACAGTGCAGCAACATGAGTAGAAAATGTTTCAGAAAACAGTGCAGCAAATGTTGCCAGGCAATATGCATAAGAGCATATCCAATACAGAGCAACACATATTGCCAAGCAATATGCGTGAAGGAAGTTGAACTGAAGCAGCACAACAAATGCTAGCAACACAAGTGGAACAAATGTTGCAAAACTGCGAAGCTTATGTTGTCAAGCGATATGCGTGAAGAGCTCAGGAAATGAAGCCAGGCAACATTCTAGAAGGAATTGTACTTAAGCAACATGTATGAGAGTGTTTGACCAATGCAGCGCAACAAATATTGCCAAGGACAATGCCATGAAAGAGCTTCATTCAAACGGCGCAACAAATGTACCCAAGCAACATCCGCCAACCAAACAGTAATGTTGCCAAGTAACATGCTGCCGACCAAACAGAAATGTTGCAAAGCTTGCTTCGAACATGTTTGAATCGCGCTTGCGACTGCAACTCCAAGCGGCAACACGCAACATGTCTACATGTGTTGCTGTTGCCGTTACTGGGAGTGCGCGCCTGTGTTAGTGTGTATCTGACGGATACGCGAACGCGCAGATAAACACCAGGCCATAAGCAAAATGTATCTGCGCAGTGAGCGTCGGCCTCAGTAACACGCGAGCGCTACTCAAATGCAAACGTCGCCACGGACGGCTGAATGTTGTCTGCAACAGACGCATGAAAGAAAAACGCGCGCGTTCGTTTCTTGCGCATTTTCCAAAACAACAACAAAAAAAATACAAGAATTTCTCAATTTTGCCCCAACCACACGTGCTAAGTGAAAAGTGCTAGAGTTTTTTTTACTGAATGCATTTAAGAGCATTTCCCAAAGTAAATAGAAATATATAAGAGAAGCATATACAAATGATAAAAACTGCTGAATATGAAAGTGAAGTTCAAACTGAATAAGAACGAAATGCCAGCATAAAAATTCCCTCGAAACATACACATACACACGCACACGCGCACACACATACATACAGAGACGCAAGCCGGGGCAACTGTAGTGCATATAAATACGAGGCAAAGTTACGAAGTTTCAGGCGGCATTTTCTGTTTGCCTGCAAGAGCATATATATATATACACACATACATACATACATACATTCATACACATATACATATGCGTATTTGAGTGTTTGTTCTCTACCCCAACTCCGCGTGTTTTGCGAACTCAGAGAACCAGAACGCGTCGTTGTATTAGTGAATGTATCTGTGTGTGTAGCCGCCGCGACGCTCTCGCATGAACTGAAAACAAAACTGAAACTAAAAAAAAAATTTATGAAAACTCAAAAAGTATAAAACAAAAAGGTAAATTACTTACTTGGCCTGCCTGCCTTTGTGAAGCAGCCGCAAAAGTGTATGAAAAATATACCGAAAATATCAGACAAAGATATATAAAAGGACCGTCCATCCATATATATGTATATATATTTTGAGCTATATATATATATATGAATATATATATACAGCGCCAGATTTCTTGAATTGAATCTTGCCCTGCTCTGATTTACTGCCTCCACCTCTTTTTTGGGCACTTCCTCTTCAACGGCATCTTCAGCCACGACAGCTTCCTTCGCCTGCATCAAAGAAGAGAAGAAAATAAAATAAAATAAAATATCTCTCTTTGTCTCTCTTTCCTTCTTTCTCTCTGTTTCTGTTTTGTTTTGTTGTTTGTGTTTTTTTCGATTACTCAACCGCATTGGATTTAAGCGACATTAACGCAAATCTACACAGAAAACACGCCTTGGTAGGTCTGATGTCTGATGTCTTATGAATTATTATTCTTATTACAGTGCTCACACGCTAATTGAAATGAATGGCTTTTCGAGTTGTTTTTAATTTGCTAAGAAAATGTCATAAAAATTAATTAATATTTATGCATAAATATATTTAATTAAAGAAATTGTGTGAAAGTATAAACTAAATTGGTTGAAAATATATTTAAAATATATTTTCAGCTTACAAATATTTTTGCTAAATTTTTTTCATTCTTATAATTATAAGACTTAAAAAAAAATATGTAAAAAAATGAAGTGAACTATTTAAATATTAAATTATATAATTATAATTTATTTCGATTTCTTACAAATATTTTCGAATATTTTTTTTATTGTTTTTATATTTGTTTTTACCATTGCAACTGAAATAATGAGACCTGAAAAAACTTTTTGAAAATTTGAAAAAAAAAAAAATGAAACAAATTTTTTTTCCTTGTTTACTTATTATAAAAATTGATATTTAATTTGTCTAAAACAGTTTTTTTATTTTTATTTTTAATATTTATAAAACTAAAAAATATAAAGTAATTTTAGAAGTGATTATTTAATTAAATTAAAATGAATGAATATTCCTAAAAATTTATAAAATTCAATTCTCAAAGTCACTATTAGACAGAGTTTACTGTATATATAGAATTTATATATAGATATTTCGTATTCATTCTGTTAACTTTGTGAGCTGCTTTTATTGAGGTATACGAAAAAAGTCAAAAGCGTGGCATATTTTTTGCATGTGCTTTGCTTCTTCTTATCCCCTATTTACTTTTTTTGGTTACTTGACGATTTTCTTAATAGTATATAAAAAATAAAATTATGTCGATCGTTCGTAAGCGTTCTATATGTCTAAAAGTCTAGCCATATATATATATATATATATATATATATATATATATATATATAGAAGAAATTTGCGTAAAAAATCGTGTGTGTCGCGTAAAAAAGTGACAAAAAAAGATCACATATACATACAACATATATAGCTAAATATATATATGTATATAGCATTGCTTTGTAGTTCAGTCAAAAGTGGAATTTAGGCAACATAAAGTATATTTTTTTTTTCGCTCATGTTAATTTATAGTTCTTTATTTTGTTTTTGCATGTTTCCGACATTTTTCTTTTGAAATTGATTGTTGTTGAACTGTGCGTAAGTTGTAGCTGCGATTATCTTTAATCTTTGCTTGCTATAAAAAGATGGAGATGGAGATGGAGAAGAAAAGCAAGCAATTTATTTAAATAGTGTTTAAAGCTAATTGCCACAGCAGTTGGCTGCCTCGCAGCTTGACTTCATTTCAGTAAATCTCTATGAAGTTTAACTGTTTCTTTAGCTTCGTCTTCCTCTCCACTTTTTACTCACATATGTTTCAATAATTGTTTTGCTTCGTTAACAGTTTCTGGTTGAACCCTTGCGTATGGGGAGTGTCAAAGCCGCAACCCTAAACACTTACACAAAATGCGGCTCAACATCTGTGTTGAAGTAAATTTGCAACATCCTGTTGCATACCAAGGCTGGCCACATCCTTTCTACAGCCATTGACACAAATTAACTCAGTTGACTCACCCTGAGAGAGCTCTTTACAGCTCGCTTCCTCGCTCCTAGAGCTAAAAAGCACAACAATTGCCAATGATAAACCTAAAACCCAAAATCCAAGTCGACTCATAGCTATGTTGCAGCTGCTCAAATTGAACCTTTTGTGACAGACACAGATGCAGATACAGATACATTCACAGCTTTTAACACACGATGACAATGACGTCGCATCTCATTGCGTTTTTATTTTGTTTCGTTTCGTTTCGTTTTTGTCGATTGCGTGTTTTGGGCAACAGAAATTGCCAAGCGAGGGTTGCTTCAATTTATTGTGGTCGATGTTGTTGCTGTTTTTGTTGTTGTTGGCACAACAAAGCGCAGCAATTAAATTTGATGGTCGTGTAGGAAACCTGCATTTGTCAGCTGTGTGAAGGTGTTTGCCATTCCGTTTATACACTTATTTTTTTGTATATGGGTATAATGTTTAGAGCAGAATGTTTGCTAGAGAGCGAATTCATGTGGGCATAGGCTGAGATGAGAAATGAGAACGCAGAGTAGAGGGATTGTAAGATATGTATGAGGGTATAAATACATACAGATATACAACTGTAAGGCATATATTCATAGTGGTATATAACCTTAAAGTACTCGATTATATATCGAAACCGAATAAGACTTTCACTAAGAAATATGCTTTAGCTAAGCAGTAATAATAGTATAAATATCAGACTTTTATATATAAAAGACTAATATATATATATAGTTAAGCAGTATAGACTTTATCTTCTTGAAACTAGAAGGGATTACCTTGATAAGAGATAGAAGAAGAAGCTAGGAAAGGTCATCTAAAGAAATGTCTATCTAGGAAATCATATAAGAGAAATACTTGTGTTGGAGCACCAATATCGAGTAGAACAATCAGATTTGTAAATTCTAGAACTTTCGCAATTTCCGGATACAAACTTCAAGTGAATATATATTCTCTATAAAAAAAAAGACAAAAAAGGCAAATTTAAATACAAATAACAAATAAAGTGAAATTAAATAATTTATATTTATTATAATGCCTATCTTATCATGTAGGAAAGTCCATGCCTCTCTCTTGGGTTCAATTGAACTCGTTCTATCTAGTTCAAGTCTATTGTCTATTTAGAATATTTGATAAATTTCTTTATTAATCGAATGATCAAGAGTTAATTTAAAAGATAAAATATCGAATTGTATCGAATTGATATGAATTTCCGTTGCTTCCGTTTTTTTCCCCACTTTTATAGTATATTTAACATTCGTTATTTTTATTTTTTTTATAGATTTCTATTTCATTCTTCTATTTTGCTGGTGGTTGATTTAGTTCTTGAAACTTTAATCAAACGTTTGGGTCTGTCTGCTTTGCTGGTCATATTCAATAAGTGTGGCGAGTGTTGATAGAGTCGAACCTCCCTCTCTCATTCATCGATTATTTTATTACCCTCTTCAACCACCCACACACACACACACACATACACACACACTCGCACACTCGCTCACACACACTTGCAGTTAAAAATACTTTTTCCCAGCATAAAAATAATTGTTATGACTGTCGCCCTCTATACTTGGGCTATGGACTTGTCACTCGTGCCACAAGTTGTTGCATTTTGTAGCTGAATCCAAATGCAGTTACCCTTTACCTTAACCCATCTCTCTCATCATCTATCTCCCTCTCTCTCGCATTTGGCGCTTCCTTTTGGGTTTGCTTTGCTCTTCACTAATTTTCGGAGTTTACCTTTTCGACTTTATCAGCTGCTGTTTATCGTCGCTTCTTATTGAATTTCGGGCACAGTTCGTTGAGCTCTCCTCGCTCTCTTGCCTTTCTCACTCTCTTTATCTCGCTCTCTCTCCTTTTCTCTCTCTCTCTCGGCGCGACAAACTCGTGCTACGTGCCGCTGTTTCTTCTGTCTGGCCTTCCTGGTTCTTGAATTGATTTCGTTAAGTTTAACTTAAAACTTGTTTTTATTTTCTTACGTACACAAAACTTGTTTTAAGGACGTTTCACGCTGTTTTTTTTTTTTTTTATTGTGCAAACTTTGCATCTTGCAACGTGCCTCTTCGATTTGCGTAAGTTTTCGTTATGACTCAGAGTATTGAGCATGTCGGAGTTGAAGCTCTACTAAAAGAATTGTCGAAAGTATTTACCTTAAATAAAATTTCTAGCATAAGCCATGACAATGATAATGATATTATTATTTTTTTTAGTCTTCTCAAAGAATCTGAAAGTATGATCAAATAATTGTAAGATGAGCTTTGCACTTGGTTCTGCATGTCCTCTGACTTTCAGAATCTATAATTAGTTTATTTATGCAGAATTCAGATTATAAATCAATATTTCTATAAAGAGTTTTTAGTGTAGTCATCTCTCAAGCTGAAGTCGAATTCCTTAGCTATGCCGCAGGCCATTTCCTATCAACCAGATGTTGCCATATTTTTGTGCGATCTTCAGGCATATTCTATATGCTCTGCTGTGCTGCTGCGGCTGTCATGACTAGGGATAACATTATGTTGAACATTCCGCATCTGGCAGTTTCAATTAACGCATAAGAAGCGTCTGCCCTTAGCCTCCCCGCTAATTTCCCGTTCTCAGTTCGGGCTCAGCTTGATTGCTGTCTGCCAGAATGACAAACGCGCATTCGCATTTGGCTGACAGTTTTGTTTTGTTTTGTTTTTTTCCTTTTTGTATTTCGCCTGCCACAAGCCGCGTGTGTGTGTGCCACACGTGCCGCAGAGACCCCTTTGGGCCATTTGCTGCTGTTGCTGTTGCTGCTGCAACTCATTTGCAGAATGTTTTCCCAGTTTTTCCAGCTGCGGGCTAAACAAATGCAAACGTAATCATCAAAGTAAGTGGAAATAAATGCAGCGAGCGCAATAAAAACAAATGATAAAATAAAGATACACAGCAACTAGCTCAAAGAACCAAAAGACTGAGAGAGTGTGAGAGAGAGAGAGAGATGTACTCAGAGAGAGTGAGAGAGCGAGACATGTGTGCTATGGTCATGGTCATTAAAGCCTCTGTCTTTGCGCAGCCTCTGGCAAAAATTTTATGATCATAGCGCAAGGTAAGCGACTAGAGGACAGGAAACAGGAATCTTAAAAGACAGAGAAAGAAAGAGAGAGAGAGGGAGGGAGGGAGGTAGAGGGAGGTTGACATGAGAGTGAAAGAGTGCGCGTGCTAGAATTATCGATGCAGCAGAGACTCCACGCTGGCTGTTAATATTATTTAAATATCTTGGCATCTATGTTCAGGCTCCCCTTAAAAAGATTTATGCATTTGGCATGCCTGCTGCTGACAAGTCGTTTAGCCAGTTGTTAATGAGATTTGCTTTATGGGATATATAGCACGATCGATACGATCAGCATTTTCCATAGACAATTGATAGAAATGCTAACAATTTTGAATCTAATCTGAAAAGCAATTTGACTGACTGTTTCGGGCTTGGCCCACTCATTGACATTGAAATGTTCGCTCATTCCAGAAACAATGAAAAGTGAAATCTTCGAAATGAAAAATGTCTATCCACGTTAGCTATAGCCACAGCCTCGGCCACAGCCAACACTTCTTCAGTTCACTTCACTTTTTTTTTTGTGTGTTGGAGGTTGATCACAAGAAAGCGCAGCAAATTGCCAGAAAAATACAACAAATCAAATTAATAATCATGTGTCTTCATGTCTTCAGTGCCTGCTGTCTGCTGCCTGCTGCCTGCTGGAGCTACCAAAAATTCGTGCTCCATTCGAAATTGATGCTAGACGCCTTCGCAACGAATGCGACGCCCACTTTACCAATACGAAATCGTTTGGAATTTGCACGTAATTTCAATTCAAAAATACCCTGTAAACATGTTGATAGTCGTGTAGGGGTATATGTGCATAAGTGAGGCTAGTTAACATTTATGGATCGTAAATATATAAAAGAATACTTTGAAAATTAAATTAATAAATCATCTCTGTATACTAAAGAATCATATAGAATATATTTGGTATATCGTAACATTTGGTTTTTAGGGTATCTATGCGCTCATCATTCTTTTCTAACATGCTCTCACCTGCTATAATCTTTTCTTTTGCCTGTGGCCTGTGCTGCAAGTACGAATGGGGCCTCATTATTTTCGGGGGTAATGAGATTTTTTAAGTATGCTGGAAAAACGATTTGTTTTTCCTCGATTATTATTATTTTCTCTCTCTCTCTCTCTCTCTCTCTCTGCCTCTCTCTCTGTCTCTTATTTATTTGTTTAAAGTGGTTTTTGAGTGGAAAAGAGGAGTGGTTCATATGAACGCTCTAATAAGATTTGTAAGTGCATTAAAAACTGCTTTTATTAGACTAACAACGAGCATTATCATAACTGAAGCTTAATCTCAGCTATTTGATTGAAAACTAAACTTGTGATCAGCTGAGGAACAAAGCTCATTTATTATAATAGATCAATCTGGAGAAGTATGGAGATATTTATTGAATTTTGGGTTCGAATTGGGTAAAAATGTTAGATTTATCTGTGAGCTTGTCGCAGCTTGACAAATGTAAAATTTGTAACTGTTTTTTGGGCACGTCTCAGGCAACATTAATCATCTATCGTTGGATCTTTGCATCTGGTTAGAAGTTTTTGGTTTTTTTTTTCGTTGTATTTGATTTTCTAAGCCAAAACAGCCTTGGGTAGAGTTGACTAAATCGATTTATGGCTTGTCTTCTGTCTATGTTCTGTAATTAGTAAAATAGTAAACTAGTTTCTGCCACAAATGTTGAGAAGCTGTGGCAACATGTTGCGAGGCTGGACAAGGCGACAAGTGTGTCGAGTCGCGTTTGAGATGCAGTCAGAGTCGAGTGTCGACAGTCGTTGAGTGTTGGACAACAGCAAGGCGAGCAAAACATAGGGAACGAAGGAGATCGAGAGAGAACGAGAGAGGAAGAGAGGGAGAGAGAGAGAGTGAGAGAGAGATGTGGAAAATGTAGAAACGAATTCAAGTAATGCCCGGGACGACAATTCCAGGTAAAACAGCTGAAACGTGCAACATTGCAGCTGCTGTTGGCTCTGCTGTTGCCTCTGTTGCTGTTGCGCGTGTCCAGGCCAAGGCAATTGTGGTGGACAGCGTCTGCTCTGGATTTATAGCCGCAGAACGATTGGATACTTGCGACTGGGACTTGCCTCGCCTTAAGGTCAATGGCATTTGCTTTGACTTCTTTACAGCAATTCTAGTTGTTGTTGTTGTTGTTGCTGTTGTTGTTCTTGTGGTTGTTCGCGTTCGCATTGTGGCAGTTGTAAAACAACGAAGCGCGAATTATTATTTCAGCGAAGCGAAATGGAAAATGTTGTAATAATAAAGTGGATGTAGAGCCAACATATATGTATATTTAGATGACGACGGAACTAACTAGCTAGCTGCCCAGCCAAGCCCCAACTTCAAATAGATTATTACCGAGCCAGCCAGCCAGCCAGTCAGTCAGCCAGCCAGCTGCCTAGCCTGCTGCTGCTCTGTCTTGGCTGGGTCTGGCCTTGCCTAGCCCATGAGCTGCTGCCATTCACACCACATTCAAGTTGGTTACTTTACAACACATTTCCGTTAATCTAACACGCAAACCTTCTAACCAAAAAGCAAAGAACTAGCAGAAACCACTCAATTTTGTGTTCAGTTTGTGTTTAAGCTTCTTCTAGGAAAGCAAATTAAAAAATTGTACGAACGGTAGCTTCAATTATAAATTTGCTTACGGGTACGAGTGCTGGATATGTCTAGAAGATGAAGCTATTAATATATTGAATGAAGAAAATAAAGATATAAATAATAGATGAAGACATAAATATAGTATATAGAGATAGTTGAAGATATAGATAAATAGATAGAGTTCTAAATGTAGGTAAAGATAAAGATATACATAGAGTCAAAGATACAGAGACATAAAGATACATTTTGAGTTAGATATAGACATGAAAGATACATTTACTCATGCATATAGATACAGTAGATACTTAGATAAAGTTGTAGATACAGATATATTTATATGTTTACATATGTATATATCTGCATGTAGATTAATAAATATGTATCTAAGAAATGTTTATAATGATAAAGTTGTTTGTGTTTCTTTTTGGCTATTCAAATATGTATATATTCATAAATAATACAATTAAAAGCACGCATAGATACATTTATTTATGCCTGACTTTGTGCATGACTTCAATTAAAGTCAAGTGCTGTCAAGCTGCTAGCTTCTTCTTCTTTTTCACATTTGGAGTTATTTGTTCACTTAAGTGATAAATTACCTACAATTTTTATCTAATCAGTTGTCGTTGTTGTAGTTGAGGGAAAGTGACGCCTCAGTTGTGCATTTAATGAGTCAATTAAGTTTATCTTTCACTCTCAGTGATGTATCTGTATCTGTATCTGTGTATGTATCTGACTTTTTCCTGATTGAAGAACGCAATTGAATTTAAGTAGCTCAAGCTTAAGTTTTAATTGCGTGCTGCAATCGCGTTGGCGCTGCCGTTGTAGAGCTGATAATGATGTTAATCACATATCACATCTCATGATAATGATGATGATAATGATATATAATGATAAATTGTATATCATTCGGGTCATTAAAGTGAGTGCAAATCACGCCTAAAAATATTATTCAGAGCTGCTGGCAATTCATTTTACGCTTCATTGATCTGTTTATGATTCCTTGATTAAGCGCGATAAGAGAGTACTAGTTAAAAGACAGATAAGTCCAAGAGGAAATATACTTAATATATATATATATATATATATATATTCTTGAATTTATTAATTAACTGCAGAGCATTTACCTTTTATGAACTAGTTCTTTAACTGCTGATCGAGCAAAAATATTTCATTATAAATTGTATTTTTTTGTTAGGTATCAATGAGAATTCCAATGAGACTCCAATTGGATTTTAAATACAAATAGAATTATTTCCATTTGATTGACTTGTCTTTTAATATATTTTCTTGTTCTTTGTCTATTTTGATCTTTCATTTGGATTTGACTTTCAATTTTCCTTTGTTTTTCCATCAAATGCGCGCAGAACAAGTCCATTTGCCCTTCTCTTTCGCTCTCTCTCTCTTTCTCTCTTTCTAATTATGACATCTGACTGACATTTTGACTGTGTGTCAAAATAAACAAAAAGTGAGGCTAAAGAGGCTATCCATTAGTTGAGCTCATGTCAAACAATTGTTTCGTGTGTGCCACGCCCAACACTCTGCCTCTCAATCCCTCTCTCTCTATCTCTCTCTCTCTCTCTCTTTTTGTTTTTCATCTTAAACTTTTATAGTTCCCGAAGTGTGCGCTTTGTTTTCCGTAACATAAATTTCACTTTCATGCAATAGATTTCTGGACTTTTGTTGTTCGAACAGAGTTCACTCTGTCTGTGTGTGTGTGTTGCACTTAATTGGTTTATCACGCACACCACTTGCAGTTGGCACCACTAAAGCCACTGGAGCCACTGGAGCCACTGCAGAAGCAGTGTACCATGAGCGTACTTACGCCTGTATGAAAAACACTTTCGTTTCTTACAAGAAATTCAAAAGAAAATAAAAACAGAAATGAAACGAAAGTGGCCCTTAGCTTGGCTCCACGTTGATTTTCACTAACGATAAGAAAATTTAAAGTTCCAGTTCCAGCTGCTGCGGCGCAATGAGGTAATAAGCACAATAAGCGCAAGTTGTAAAAGGTGCCAATTTCATAAGAGAACTGGTACGATTTGACATAGCTCCTCACGTCGGATACAGCCGTAACTCTTATCAGCTCATTTGCAGCTGACGAATTGCTGTTGCTTTTATTTATTACCTGTAATTGGGTTTTAAATGTTAATGTGCAACTGATTTGTTTTGAGCAAGTTTGAGCGCAGTTATATAATTTAGCTGAGCTAACTTTTCAATTCTTCTGTTGCATTTCGAGAGACAACTTTTTTTTTTTGTATAGTTAGTTTTACAAGTTGCTCAGAGCAATTTGATATGACTTTTACTTTGTAAATATTTAAATTTAATCAGAATAGTGATGGTTAATATTAAATAAGATATACTATATATATATACCAGCTATTTGTGAGTACTTAGCAAAGTCTTAGCTTGAAGCTCTCATATTTGAATTGTCAGCCCAAGTTTGTGTTAACATTTTATAGGGTGTCAACCAGTTGAACACCTAAACACTCACTTCTTTAAGCTTCTTGATTTTTCATCTCTTTTGAGTTGATAAGTAATTGATAGCTTTTGAATACATCTTCTGCACATACACTTGTTAAAAGTCCAACAGCTTTGATATTGCTTAAGTAACAGAGACAAAAAGTAGTAAAAACTAAAAAAACTGGAGCGGCAAAATATAATGAATATTTCAAGAATAAGAAACTAAAAAATTAAATCCAGAATGAATGCTCAGATTGATGAAGGGTGGCCTACATTAAGACTAAGACTCTATTCCAAGAATTTAAATCAAAGGTAAAAAATCGAGTGATCGATGATCTTAAATCAGAGCTGTCTTACAAAATATCAAATAGCTCGCTCAAGTTAATTTTACATAACTTTTAATTACTTTATGTAGAATTTGCTTAGATGAACTCTACGATAAACCTGTTAAGGATCAGTTAGTTGACTACAACAGCCATGGAAAATAAATTTAATTAGTGTATCTGCAGATGCATTAAATCTTTGCACTTTGCAGTTGTTTTTTTTTTTTCATGTTTTCTTTACGCACTGATCCTGCCTGACTGGCAAAAACATATCAATTTTTTGTTGCCTTTGACACTTAACCACAAGATAAAAATAACAACAATGTTGCTGTTGCTGTTGCTGTTGTGCCTTGTCATAAGTCTGACAAGTTTGTTGAGCCGGCCTTCGCACAGCCAGAAACACATCTTTAGCTTGCAATCTCTGTTTGCATGTTGCTCCCTCTGTCTCTCTCTCTCTTTCACTCTGTCTGTCTCTGTCTGGCCCCCTGCTGCGTTTGCATAATTTTATTTATGAAACAAAGACATCATCGATATCAAATGCCAGGCAAGCGAAGGCAGCAGCAGCAACTGTTTGGCTTCAGCCTAGCGTTGGCTTCCCAAGTGTTGGCAGCTGCCTTTTTTTTCTTTTGCCTGGCTTTTGCTACATATTTGTTTCTGGGTCAAAATGCTGGTAACAACTTCAGCTTAAAGGCTCGAGTTTTTAATTGATTACAAAGTGACTCGAGCCACTCCATAAAATATTGCCAAACTTTTGAACGTAAATCTCAATTAAATTCTGTGCTGTCTCGCCGCACCTCCAGCTTTATCTGCTCTAAATTATGGACTGCCTAGGCCCACACATAGCTAGTTTTCTGGCCAGAAACAATGTTGAAATTTTATTTGTTCATTAAAAATCAACTACAAATTTCTCAAGCTTGGCTTTTTCATTTTTATTTTCCAATTAACGCCAGAGCTGTGAAAATATTTGATTTTCAATATGCAGTAATGAAAAGTCAGCGAAAAGCCGCTGGATACAGACGTGAGTGTGAAGACCATACAAGAGCTAATAGATAGCAGCTAAAGCGAATGAGTAAATGAATACATGAGTGAGTGAATGAATGAATGAATGACTGAATGAATTTTGACTGTGGCTTGCTTTTAGCCTGTTTCACATTTTATCCAAAACAAAAAGAAATGAAACGATTGCAATAAATGAAAGTACTATTTCACTTATTATTTAATTGATTATCATTATCAATTTAATTGTCATGAAAGAGTTTGCTAACTTCTCAGTATTTTTTCAATTTAGGTACTTTATGAATTTAGGTATAAAGATATCATTTACTAGTCATTCAATATATTCATTATAAGTTTAGATTGAAATTGAATACTCTAATTTAATATTCGAATGTGCTCTCAAACATAAATATTCAGATGCACCCACTCTCGAGCTAACTGTTTAGTTATTATTTTTAATTTCAACATAATTTTCTCAGCCATAAAATCACTGCAGAGAAAAGTTGTAAAGATAAGAACTTAAAAAAAACAAAACAAATTTAATTTCATGCACAAAACGTGGCATAATTAACTCAATGAATCATCTGAATGAGGCATTCATTTAACTCATGTGCACTCAGCGAAGAGCGCAGCTCAGCTCTGCAAATGAAAAAAAAAAAAAAAAAAACACAAAAACAGAAAAATAAAATCTCATTTTGTGGGCGTTTCTTGTTTTTTTATTTTTATTATTATTAGCTGAGAAACAAATATATTTTTTTAATTTTACGACTTTTCTATAAAAAAAAAATTTGGTTTGTCATGAATTAAATTAGTATAAATGCATGAAGAGAGAGAGAGAGAAAAAGAAAGAAAGAGAGAAAAAGAAAGAAAGAGAGAGAGAGACAGATAAAACAATCAAACTGTTCAACTTTGTCGCCGCTTTAAGTGGACTGACACAAAAACGCGCCAAGACCTTTTTACCCCTTTCTTAATGGACTTCTTCTTTACGTTTAACACTTTACGATCTTTTTAAATGATATATGCATATACATATAAATATATATATGTATGCATGTATGTATATATAAAACTATATATAAGAGCATTTCTAGACGCTCATTTGTTGCGTTAGTCAAGTTCAAGTTTTAGAATTTTACGACTCAACAAAATAGAACAAAAAGCAAAACTAATAAAATTTTCTTTTTCTTTGCAGGTAAGCAAAATTAAATGGTTTAAAGATCTACCTGTACAATTATAAATTTCATACCTAAATTTCGTGAGTATTTTTTTGTGTAATTGTACAATACTGAACATTACTTAATATAATTGTCGTTGTCATTATATATATATAGCTGAGCTGCATGTATGTTGGGTGGGCCAAGCCTTAAGCTTAAAGCAAATCGCGCAATGCATACCAGAAAAAATTATTTTATACTCTGTTTCTTAGTGCCTAAAAGGGGCATATTCGATTAGACATTGAGCAAGAGAAAACTTGTAATTTTTGGATATACTGAATGAGACTTTAATGCCCTCAATTCTCAATCTTCACTCTTGAAATCAGTAAAAAATATAAAATGTGTATTATCTCTCGAAAAACAGGGTATATCTACGTCAGCAACAACTTATTTCCTTTACTTCTGCTGCCTTAATTTCTGTGACTTAAATGGCTATCGATAGCTGCAGTTGCAGTGCAGCTGAATTAAAGTCTTTGGCTTAACAAATTTGTGATTATATGAGTTGCTTATTTAGGGGCGGCATATTTGCGAGTGGGCGTGTCTAGCTATGCAATTGTGTGGCTGCGTGCAGAGATATCGTTGCCGTTGCCGTTGCTGTTGTCTTTTGGCTTTTACCAAATGCCGACACAGCCAACTGAGTCCGTTGCAACTGTAAACAGTCGGAAAGATATAGATATATATATATATATTTCTTTTTTTTTATTGCACAGCAGCGACTCTCAATGTGAGCGCGATTTGCTTGCCAAATTGGAGCACCCCATATGCATAATGAATGGCTTTAAAAATCTAATTAGACAATCTCTCTCTCGCTCTCTTTCTTATGGCCATAAAGACAAAGCTACAAAAAAAAAAAAGAGTCCAGAACGTGGCTGTCATGGAAAGTTCGCAAATGCAAACAATAAAATCTACTGTAGTAAAGGCGAGGGCAGGTGGTTCGGTGGTTCGGTGGCTCGGTGGTTAGGATCTATGCTGCAAAGCACGCGCACTTGATTCAGCTCAAGTTATTGTTGTTGACTATAGCCGTAAATGGCTGATGAGGCCAACTTAATTATACCGTTGCACAGAGATCTCTTTGTTTTTTTTTTTTGGCCTGGCCACACGTTTACCTCATTTGCAAATTGCGGCACTTTTAAAAGGGCTCAGCCAGAGAGTAAGACAAAAGCGAACAGAAATGCATGCAAACAGATAGAGAAAGAGACAGAGATAGAGAGAGAGAGAGAGAGAGAGAGAGAGAGAGAGAGAGCCAAGCTGAGGCAGACAGCTTGAGCCATTTAAGCCCAACTGAACTGAAGCGAACTTTAATTGCGACCTTAAGCGCTGACCAAGAGACTTTAGCGTTTGCTTAAAGAGATATTCCAGATATGCAAACAGTTGCTATATAATTAAAGATGACACAAGTTGTATAGATGGAAATCTCAATAAACGAGGATTGTAGAAAGTCGCAAACTGATTATATGTTTGGGGAAAAGGGCTTTGATCACAAACTGAAAATTGGCTTGAAGTTGAGAGAGGGAATGGGGTAAGAGTAAGAGAAGCAGAGAGTGAGTAAAAGATAGAATGTGAAAGATTAAGGTAGATTAAGAGAGAGAGGCTGAGCAAGATAGGAGAGTTAGAGAGCAAGAGGAGATAAGAGAGGATTTCAGTCTGAACACAGTAAGAATTGCTCAAAATCTCTATAGACCCTTCTCATAATGTTGCCTCGCCTCAACAATTTAAACAATTAATAAACACAAAATGCGAAACAAAAAGTTGCGTTGCAGTTGCCAACAAAGTGGAAAAACTAAAAGTTATCTAAAATCAACAACAAAAAAAAAAAATCCTTTGTTCAACTGCAGTTCAGTGAGTGGAAAAACACATTGAGTAAAAGGCGCTTTGGGCACCTGCTCTCGGTCAAATATTCGAGCAACGTTTATCAAGCAAATGCAACTCCCCTCATTATGGCATGATATATGACGTGTGATTCGGTGGAGGGTAACACAATTGCAGCCGATAAGAAAATCATATACATATATTTATATGAAAGAGAACCGACTGACTATGGGGAGGGGGTTTGATATGCTACTTTTGAACGAACATATGGCAATGAGACAGGGAAGGGGGGAATGGGGGGGGGGTTGGTCCATAGGGCTGTGTACACGTAATTTGCCTGAGCAGCCGGCAAAGTTTTCCAACCAGTTGCCTCAGCAAATTTCCCCAACCATAATACATAATTTAAATGTGAGCTAAGCACTTAAATTATGACAAAAAAAAAAAAAAAAAAAAATTAAAATGAAAATAAAAATAAAGCACAAAATGCGACCGGAAACTGGCAAACGAACATCTATGGAGAGCGACAGAAAGAGAAGAGACAGAGAGAGAGAGAGAGAGCGAGGGAGAAGTAGAGACAGAGAGCTCGCAATGCGTAACGGCTTTAATTTTAGGAGAATTATCTATCTATGTGTAGCACTCGGTCGCAACTTGCTATAAAGCAGCAACTCCATGACGACATTAACTGCAATTGCAATTAACCCACTTTGTTTTTGGTTTCGAGATATAAAAAGAGGGAGAGCGAGAGAGAGAGAGAGAGAGAACATTAACTAAGTGTCTCGTGCCGTGTTTTGACATAACTAACAATAAAAAAAAAAGAACTCGTAGAGAATTAAGCATGAAATTCATCCTGTCATTTGCAGCAAAGCTAACCAAATTATAGAAAGTTTTTCTTTTCTTACAGTTTTTATAGTTTTAAATAGGTTCAACTAATAAATTAATGTTGTTTGGCATTATTTTTGTAGCCCAAGCGGCAATTAGCTAAAGTTAGCTTTTTCTTTCTAACGAGAAATTTGAACAGTCAGCTTTTTTTTTCTGATTTATTTTTTGGTACTTCCGCTTTTTTGAATTTCGAAATATATTTATATATATTATATAATTTATGTCACAGTTATAGATAATAAATTAAATGAAAGAATACATAATAAAAAAAAAATAAATAAAATAAATTTATACATATATTAGAGTGCTCTAAGCCAATATAAAAAGAATTTTAGATTTATAAAAAATAATATAAAAAGATTTTTCTTTTTAACTCTGAAGAATATGAAATATGTGTTGCGAAAGAAACCACAAGCAAAAAATTTCTAGAAATAAAAAAATATATTTATTTTTGCAGTCTACATTATTAATATAAATAAACAGCTATAACAAATAATTTATTAAGAATATTATTCATTCATTATTCGAATTATTCAATAAGTCACCAAAAAGGGAAGCTCGCCGCTTTCCACACATTTTCCACCCTTGCAGGTGAAATGGCCGCAACCTAAGTCAACAAAACTTTACAGGCAAACATCAAATATATATTTATAGACATGACAGTGCCATTTGGTATCATGTTTTCTATATGGAAAATAGAAGAAAAATAATTAACATCTGCCATATGTTAGCGCTCTCAGTCTCTCAGTCTATTGTTTCATACATACCCCCTTTGCGTTCTCGTGCGGAGAGAAGTCGAGACCCAGTTAGGGTCAAGTGCAAACTGGCATTTGTGGCACAGCACATGCCTGCTTGTACTCTAATTCTCATTCCCATTCTCAATTTCCTTTTCCATTTCCATTCTCATTCCCATTCCCGTTCCCATTCCACATTCACAGTCTCATTCCGAACACTTTAATAGTTTCGTTCCATTCACTGATTTCCGCGCTCATAATTTTTAGTGGTAAACTAGAAACAATTTCCTTTTATAGTTTTTATTGTGCTTTACTCAACTCGCTCAACATGCGGTTCTAATCAACTGAGTTTTCAGTGCATTTTTCAGCACAGCCATAAAAAAAAAAACTTTTTGCCGAGTTCATTGGCTTCCTTTGGGCTAAGCATTTCATTTGCCTGGCGAGCTGCGTGTCCAGCTGAATAGTAGTTGGAGACGCCCCCACGAATATGAAAAGGCTTTTGACGCCGGCTGACCTTCGACGATGGTTAATGGAGAGGCTGCCAAGGCGCACTCGAGTAGTTGCTGCTGGAGGGGGTATGAATGAGGTAGCAGGGGGGACAAGTTCAACGGAAGCCAGCAAAAAAAAACAAAAAAAACAATTTTTCTTCTCTGCAGTCAACACTTCTATGCTCACTCAATTAAGTGAGAAGAGTATATTGGTTTGCAGATATGTTTTGTATGTAATATAAAAGTTGGAGAAAGGGAGACTTGGGGAAGATTAGAAAAGAGCTGAAAAACGAACTTAGGAGTAAATTAATAAAACGTCTATTGAACAGTTTATAAAGTCTTATCAATAGTTTCTAATATATTCATTATTAATTGATAACTTCTTCTCGACTCTTCAACTTTCTCTAGATGTGTTATAGTTTCAATAGATTCTTAATCTTCTTCTAGATTTGTGATAGAAGTCTCTAAATTCCATTCATTGATTTGTGATAAATTTAATTGATTTATTTTATAGATTCTATTTATCAATATTTCCTTCTTCTTTTCTTTGTTTATAGTTCAAATTGTCACTCAATTGAAAGCGAGTATACGACAGTCGTTCTAATCCATTCAAATATTTTTCAACTATTTTTGGCATAGACTTGGAGACTTGCAAGCTGCGACGAGTCGCTTGCAACATGTTGCGTAGCGTTGTTTTGTTGCTTGTAGCCAGTGCATTTGTGCCGCCCCCTTGCGGGTTTGCATTTTTTGCAGATGTCTTTGAGATGATAACCCTGAACCCCCGAACGTATTCCATTCGTTCGCCTCGGTAAAAGTGACAACAACCACAGCAGCAGCAGCCGTAGCAGCAGCAGCAGCAATTGCTGAAAGCAAATGAAATGTTTTCATTTCTTGTATTTCTTTTCGGGTGTTTTTTTTTTCTTCGGTTTTGGTTGTCGTCTCCAAGTTGGGTCTGTGTCGCAGTTGTAAAGCTTATCGCTGTGGGGCCATCTGTGCAGGGGCCAAACAGAGCCGTAAAGAAATTAATTCGCCTAACCCTGTCGACACCTAACACAAGGCTAAGCCCAACAGCCAACAGTCAACAGGCAAAAGCTATTGCATTGCGCCACACATGGCCATAGCCACTGTCAATGTGAAGAAGAGGCTTTCACTTGGCCTCGCTCCGGTCTCCTCTCTCTCTATACCCCCTCTCCTCTCTTCTCTCGTCTGCATTCTTGATGGCCACCCGCATCAAATTCGTGCCTTGCACTTTTGAGTGACTTATGCAAATACTTGACGCAAGGTTCATCAAGCAAATAAAAAGAGAGAGAGAGAGGGAGAGAAATGAAAGGTCTCTATGAAGGCGGGTTAACTGCCTAATTATGCAAAGCGGCTTAGACGGCCAGCCGAACCTATTCATTTAGCCAAGGCCAAAAGGAAGCCAAACTTGGCCCCTTACTTTGCATAATTGACGAACGCCATCAAAATGCACTTTGCACAAAACAAAAAAATGTAACGAAATAAACCCCGGAAATATTCGTCTCTAAACCATGTTGCATGCCCCATTAAAATGTGTGTGTGGAGCGGAAATGCAAAACCAAATAGTTTTGCAGCGTGAGTGTGAAAAACTTGAAAATGTTTTCGATGCGCGAATAAACAAAAGGCAAAAGGCAAAAAGAGGCGAATGCAGTCTGAGCAGCAAAAGAATGCACATAAAATGTAAGACGCAATTGTTATGCTCGACTAAGCGGCAATACACTGCAAAAAGAAAATACTAGAAACATAAGCAAACTAATAAAATTAATGTAAAGTATATGTAAATTGAGATGAAAGAAGTGAAAAGCTTAAGGCTTTAAATATTCTAAAATTTTATATGCGTGAAATGTTGATAGATGGATAGATAGATAGATAGATTTTAGCCTATAATTGAATTAAATAGTAAAATCTATTCAATTCCAATTATTTCGCTTAGTGTAGCTGAAGTTGGCAACGTTTAAAGCTAGTTAAGAGAACAAAACTATTTACCGGAGCTGTGAAAAGTTTTAAGCATTTTTGTGTCGAAACTTCTCAGTGCATAAAGCAAGGCACTTAAACAGCAAACGGCAGGTGCAGGGCCTCCAATGACAGGTGGGCGTTGCAGTTGAAGAAAAGGGCGTTCGCCTGGTCATGGGTAAATGGGTTTCGCAGTAAGAAGAAGAAGAACAAGAAGAAGAAGCAACACTCGAGCTGAACTGAGGAAGAAACTCTGATTGTGTGGCATTTGGACAGGGGCCAACAATCAACAATCAACAATCGTCGACTGATTGCAGTTTGGCTCGCATTTAATTCCAGTTGTTTAGCTGCACAGAACATGGCATTAGACGAACACCAAGTGGCAACGCCTGCCTGTTGTTAGCTACTGGAGATGGTTGCTACTGGATAGATATAGATAGATAGTTAGATAGTCCCAATTGCTGCTGCTTAACAAGCGCAATTTCCATAATCTATAGGAAATGCAAACGCTCCACACTCTACACTTTTCACACCAATGCTGGCCGAGCTCTGATCCAGCCAAGTCAAAGGAGAAAAAAAATATCCAGAAGATTGATGTCAATTTCGAGAGCATCTCTGCGGAACATGAACAAGAGTTTAGAGTTGCTTAGCGAGCGAATCGAATTACGAGCAGAGTTGCCAATAGCGTTTTAAAATAGAGTTGTTCCAGGGGCAGATCAAAGAGGCTATGCTTATTAAATGCTAAATGCTTTATATACTATTTTTTTGTATTAGAAATTAAAAATTGGCAGTTGAAATAACATTATGGCTTATAGCATCTCTGGCTAACATAACATTCCTAAACTTTTCAGCGCCAAATCTTTAAATCCTTTTTATACTACATCTCATATTATATCACTTTAAACTTATGCTATTTTTATTTCTTTTCAATTTATACTTTCGATAGTAAATTTTGATTTCAAATTCATTTGAAGTCTGTGCATTGGCAACGCTGTTCAAATTTTAATTGTAGAGCTGACAACTCTTAACAGATTGAGGCTACAAAGATTTGCTATATTTTTTCCTATCTATGCACAATTGTAGCTTAAAATTTAATTAAAGCAAAAGCAATAACATTTATTAGAAATTATGATGAAAATTCAATTAATTTGTGTGTCTGGCAACTCTGTTCAACAACTCTCCCAACTCTTGTCTGCCCGCCTTAGCTGCAGCTGCTGCTACTATTTTTTTTTTTTTGTGAATTGCGGCTTAAAGTTCATGCAACTAATAAGTAAATTGCAATTAAAATACTATGTATGTGCTTTGGCAACTCTGGTAGAGTAATACTTATGCTGCGGGTGCAGTCAATTTGTGTCGACATCTTGTGGGCGTCTTCAGGCCGTTCTTTGTGGCTTTCACCTTATAGAAAGCTCATCATCATTACAAATTTTTGGCTTGAACTGTGCCCAGCCTCAGCTAGACACACACACAGACACAGACACAGAGGCAAAAACTCATATCGCAGCTAAGCATCTATTACAATTCGATTTATCGTGATGCTCTTGAATTACAAATAGACCCGCTTGAACCAACTCTGATGAGGCATATAAAAAAAAGTCAAAAAATGTTTTTTTTTTGGGTGCGGCTTTTGGTTGGGTCTACGTCTTTTGTCTTTGGGGCAAGTTTGTCTCAAGTTGAAGGCGCCAATAACATTAAAAGTTAATAGACAAAGTTTAAAGTAAATTACAGTTGGATAAGTCAGCATTGGGCTAACGAAGACTTCAAGCTGTAGGCTTTCAATATATATTGTGATTACATAGTCAACAAAAGAGTTTTCAATTGGAAAGTTGTGGGCACTAAAAAAAAATACCTATTTTAATTTAATTTTGCTAAGGAATTGAAAGAGCTATTATGTGCAGGGTATATCGGAAGGTATATCAGAAGCTGTAACTGAATTGATTTATAGAGTCGAACTAAGGAGTACTAAGGAGTACATACTCAGTATAGTATATGAATCAGATCCGAAGCATATCTAGTACATTTGCCTATTAATTTACTTTGCACTTTAACCTCTACCATTAGCCAATTGAAGCTCTATTGAAAATCCAACAAAATCAATTCCTCTTAAGCCTTTTCACATTATAAACACATCAACATGAAATTCATCAATTGAAAGTGCGCCGCAAGAGAGATGCGATCCGAGAAAACGTCACGCGAGCAGCTTCCCAAGCGGAATGACAAAGTCTTCGTTGCAACTGCAGTGTCTTGGCAGTTGTAGTTGCATGTGGCATGTGGCATGTGGCATGTGACTTGTAGGTGATTGGTTTGTAAGCGTTGAAAACTTTATTATAGTATTATCACATTCAGCTTAGCTTGTCTCGCTGCCAACTTTGCGCGGGACGAAAGTAAAGATTCAGTTGTGCCTTCGACTCAAGCGTGCGTGGGTGCTAAGCCAGTCTATATAATTATATCATTGCATAGGGACTATGCCAATCGACATATGCAACATGCATTTGTCGTTCCCTTTTTCGAAAATCATTTAAAAATAATTAAGCTCATGTTGTTGTCTTGCCCAATTGAGCAGCAGGCGCTCACGTCCCACGCTTTGATTTGTATTGTGGCAAACGATTTTGTTGAAATATTCCTCAAATATTTTATTTATTTTGGGCTTGACATCTCTGTGTAGCGCTGTTGTTTTTGGGGTTTAGGATTACAGTCGAGGCTGCGTGGGGCGTTGCATCGATAAATCAAAACGAACGAACGGAAGTGTCGAAAACGAAAACGAAACGCGATCTTTTGTTACACATTCCGATATCGAATATCGATATGTGCTCATGTAAATGATTTGTGATAATTGAATTTCTTTTGTTGCGGGAATCGGGGAATCGGAGAGGAAATGGGAAATAAGATTACTGTAAGCTTAGCTTAGCAATTGAATCACATTGAATTCACACTCTTTGGAATAAATGGGAAATGGGAAATACTATATTGACGAAACAAGAGCACATCGAATGGGTAAAGCTATGTGTGAGAAAGGAGTATAAGAGTCGAGTCGAGACTAGAAAAAGATATGGATATAATAGAAGCGTGAAATATGAAGAGAGAGAGAGAGAGAGAGAGAGACGGTGAGAGAAAAGAAAGCACAAGACTTACACTTAGATGTAAAAGATAGGAGAGACCTCAAAGGAAAGAGACAGAGAAACAGAGAATATAGCTATATCAGTGCGTTGCTGATATGATTAAGCAACCATCTGATGACAGGATTATGGCTTAACGAATCGCAGAGAAAGGCGATAAAAATTAATAAAGTCAAGAGAGACTTGATGCGATTTACTTAAGCTGCATAGCATAATAAAAAGAATCTACTCAATACATATATAGAGTAAACATATATAGTTTCAGAGAGATGAGTGTAGCATCAGTTGAAAATGGCAACTGTGTCGACTTAGGTCAGCTTTTAATGGGTTTTTCTAGACACTCGAAGTGGCTCAGAAATGTCTGTGAGGAGTGCCGGCAAAGATTAGTCATAGACAGCGTGTCTTTTATATAGATTTATGTGTGGACTAAGTCAAAGTCGTGCACAACACAGCATCGAGTCGATAGTAGTCGGTGTTGTTGTAAATGCTTTGCCACCCGCGGCTGCGGCTGCTGTGGCGGCAGCTTATGACAGGTGTCCAATGAGATGACAACACAAATTTCAATTACAATTCGCACACCTTTTGACTCCTAATTTCTGGTGAAAAAATGTAAAAAGGCTAACCGCAGCGCAAATTAGGCAACAAACGGCTGGCAACATGTTGCCGCGCAGCATGTTGCACAGAAAGTAATGGCAATGGGAATGGGCAATTGACAATTGGCAACGAGCAATTGGCAATTGGAATTGCAATAATTTATGACTTTTAATTTGCCACTTGTGCAAGATCTATGGCACAATATGAAAATTGAAATGCAATCAAAAAATATTATGTTAACCTCTGACCGCAAAAAAAGTTGGAAAATTGAAAAAAATAAAGAAAAAGAAAAAGATGACAGAGAGAAAGACAGAAGAGAGTCAAAGCAAAGCGATAAATTTAAACTATTGTGGCACATAAATCAGCTGGGCAACGACAGTTTTTGGCGCCCTTTGCAGGCACAGCTACAGTTTTCACTCCTTAAATGCAACGGCAGCAGCAGCAGCAGCAGCAAATTGATTGACAAGCCATGAAATAGCATTTTGTGTTTTTTTTTGTCTTGGCTTGGCTTCTTCAGCTGCTGCCGCTGACAATTTGTAATGGCTTAGAAAGTTTTTTATACCCTGAACCCATTGAAAATGGGAATTCAGGGTATAATGTTTTTGTGAAAATGTATGTAACAGGCAGAAGGAGACGTCGCAGACCCCATAAAGTATATATATTCTTGATCAGCACAAAAAAATAAGTTGATATAGCCCTGTCCGTCTGTCCGTCCGTCCGTCCGTCCGTCCGTCCGTCCGTCCGTCCGTCCGTCTGTCCGTCCGTCCGTATGAACGTCGAGATTTCGGAAACTACAAAAGCTAGAGAGCTTAAATTTTACATGAACACTCGTATCTTAGTTACGCAGTACGAGTTTATTTTGTTTTTTCGATAACTCACCCCATTCCTTAATTATCGATAAAAAATCGAAAATTCGTTTACGTTTTTTACGTTTTTCGAGCATAACTTCTACACCGTTCTAGCTAGAGACTTCAAATTTATATATTTAGATAGATATTATGGATACGCAGATTATGTAATTTTCAGATTTTGGATGCCACGCCCCCTTCGCCCATAATTTGAAAAAAACGTATTTCAACTACTAGAGACTTGAGATTTGGCCAACGGACAAATTTGAATACTATTAATATATTCTGAAAGTTTCATGAAGATAGTCCATCTAGAAATGGAGTTATAAGCGTTCAAAGTACAGCCCATCCCACCCCCAACCGTCGGCAGCAACTGCGCGGTTAGCAGAGGGCGCGTAATATATACGTGCGGTAAGAAGAAGAATATTTTTTTTGGCAGGGTTCAGGGTATCTCGTAGTCGAGCCGTCTCGACTAGAGCCTTCTTACTTGTTGTTTTGTGAACTGAACTCTGAACCCGTCGACTCGCCGGCTGCCTGGGAGCGTTGCGTCCTTTTGGCTGCTTGTGTCCTGCATTTAGCTAGTAAGCAAGTGCGACTCATCATCGTGGGGGAGCAGGCTTGGATGGGACATTGATCTCCAGCTGAGCTGTGCCAGGCGTCATGCATGAATGGCCAATGTTTGCGGCTGCAACATGCAAATATAAACATGACAACATAACTTGCTTGCAGCACTCCTCATCGCACTCCTCTACTCATCTCTGGTATGCCACCCAAGCTTTGGCAATTGCATTTCCTATTTGCGGCCTTGGCTTCCTTCCTATTGGCCACGTTTTGCTACTTTTAGCTATTGTTGTTTTCCTCGTTGTTTGCATAAACATTTTGCATGCACTGTGCAGCTCGTATTATAAGATTTATTTGCTCTAGCCGCAGCTCCTCTGGTGATGTCTTGCTTTTTAGCTTCAGCTTCGTTGACTCGTGCAATAATAAATTTGAAATGTTTTGGCATTTTGGTAGCCATTGAAGCACAACAAAGCTCGACTAAATAAACATTTGTAAACGTGCTATGAATTCATTTATGTTATGAGAATTTGCTGAGCGGTGAGGAGGAAGTGTATAAATTAAGTGGAAATTTATGCTAGAAAAGTTGGGATTGAATATTATGTGTATTGAGGCGGCAGTTGGTGTTTGGCATGTGCAAAAAAAAAAAGAAGGAGTTTAAAGTACAGTGAAAGGTTAATAGATGCAATGTGATGCCATGCGAGCTGAATTCAAATAAAGTTTAGATTTAGAGTCAATAAATTAAAATAATTAAAATAGTAAACTAGAATGAGAAATATCTAAAGTTATTTTATTCTAATATATATATATGAATTTATTTATTATATATTGTAATGAATTTCAAATGCTCCTGCTGAAAACTCGTAAGTCGAAAATAATCTTTTATAATATTCATAATAATTTTTATAGTAAAGTCTCTTAGACTCAATAGTTTGATAGCATTTTCAATGGCTCGTAATTAAAGGAAATCAGATATTTTCAAAAAGATAACTTAATGGATTGATTATATGACACACTCGAATAAAATTATTTCTATTTCTAATAGCTTTTTCCATATCTATTAATCTAATCTAATCGCTTCCCTCCATATGTGATAAAGAATATTTTATGAGCTGCTCTTTACAGAATATCAGAATTTCATGAATTTATGACCCAAACTAATGCAACTTATCAGTTAAATATTGTTATAAAGTGGGCCAACTATAGATATTGAATGCTTTATCGATTGCCCTGTTATCGTCTGCATCAACAATTCAGCAGCTCGAATGAAAGCACTTTCCAGGCATTCAACCGGCATTGGCTGCATTTTTGTCGCGTGTCTGGCACACCCGCTCACTCGGAAAATGTCATGCACCATTGCCACATGCACACAGCCAGAAAATTGGGTGAAAATCTATTTCTTTTCCTTTCCGTTGTTGTTGCTGTTGTGGCTTGAAGTCAGACATAAATTGTGTGCTTGGCTAGAAAATAGCTTTTCTCGTTTTGCCTTCATTCAATTAGCATAACAAACTATAACAGCGCCTGCTACTCCGACTCCCACTCCCACTCCCACTCCGACTCCCATCTCCCCCACTCAACACCCACTCGGTAAATTCTAATATGGCGCCCATTTTTGGTGTTTTCCATAACAGGGCATATGCATGCACTCTCTCTCCCTCTCCCTCACGCTCTCGCTCTCTCTTTCTCTTTTGTGAATGTATATGTTCTACATATGTATGTTGTGGATTTCTCTCATTTGTTATTATTGTTTATCGGCTGGGCATCTGGCGATTATTCAACTGCCAAAGTGTGGCCAAACATTTCACTTAAACAAATCATGATCTGATCAGCGTCCATCGTGCCTGTTGTCAAGCTTGTCGTTCAACAAGATCTAAATAACATCGCCGTGGCCCCTATTTAGATATAAATTATATATTTATAGCCCTGTCGATTCTCTTCGTCTGGGAAGTGGTTTTTCTCTTCTTCCTCGTTTGGCCATAAATTTAATGTGGCTTTAGAGTGCATTTCACTGGGTCGCCAGAAATGTTGACAATACGAATCAAAGCAAATGCTTAGCATAGAGAGTAATAGATGCGGGAGAGATGATGAGATGAAGCAGCTAGAAAGTACTTGAAAGTATTTGTCTTAAAGAAATGTTGAGCTTAAATGGAAGAGTTGGAAAATGGAATATGGGATATGAGATATGGAATATGGAATATGAGATATGGAATATGAGAGATAGGAATATGGAATATTGAATATGAGATATGGAATACGGAATATGGACTATGGAATATGGAATATAGAATATGGGATATGGGAATATGGAATATGGAATATGAAATAGGGAATATGAAATAGGGAATTTGGAATATGGAATATTGCCTATTCAAGCACTCATTGGACTGGAGAACTCTCATGTGTTTCTCTCTTGATTTCTTTGACTCTATTCTAAATATAGCAGCTACTTATATACTATATATATATATAGTCTTATAAACTGCATATCACATCAACTAACTTTGTCTCTTTCTTCTCTTCTTTCTTCTCTTTCTAGGTAAGAATCATGCATATAAAGGCGAAGATCTGTGATCTCCCTCAAAGGCAATCGCACACACATGTGTTGCGTAAGTTTTTCCAGCTATTTTCGGTTTTTTGGTTGTTGTATTTCGCTATTTTCATTTAGTTTTTGCTTCCGCAATTAAAATTGCCATTTCTCATGTTGAACTATCAACAACAAGATGCCATTTCGCCAGCCCAAGTCTTGCAGTCATAATTTTGTTGGCTTTGCGTGCAAATTTCAATTTTTCATGGCTGGCGCAAAGAGAGGAACGAAACATTGCAAATGTTCAATAAACCAAAATGGAATCCAGATTGAGATTTGTTTTTTATTTTATTTTATTTTTTTTTGTTTACACATATATCATAAATATTTTATATATAAATATATAAGTGCTATGCAGCTGCCACGCCCCTCAGTGTCGATTTCTTAAAAAATTTAACGATTTGCAATTAACATTCATTCGCTTTCACTCAACTCATCTCTTTGAGTGCACAAATAATTCGTTTCGCGCTTTGTTATGAATGCAATTTCTTAATTGTCTCGTTGCAATGGACTTTCGCATTTCATTGCCTGATTTATTGCCTAATTATTGAGTCTGTATTGAAGAGATAATCGATGAAGTTTTATATTTTAATTGAATTTATCAATGAGCCACTCAGTTGGAATTGATTTAAGTTGAGAGTGCTACTAAGAGAGGCATTCCAAGAGATTTTTATAATCGGAAGGCAAATGAACTGAGTTCTGCGAAAAGAGAGAAACGAGTAAGGCCAACTCCTCATTGAAGGAAGAAAGTAAATATATATACAATATACCTACAATGAGTTGGATACTGATTTTTCTCTGTCTGCATATTTTAAAGAATTTCTGTAGATCGAAAAGTTTCAATTACTTATTTCTATCAAGAACTCTTTATTACTTCTATTTAAATCTTACTAAATTTCTCTTCTACGCCATCTTGAATACCCCTATCAGTTATACTTTTATTTCTCATCTACTCAGCTTCTTCTTCATTTCGCCATCTTTAAAGAGCTCCATTAGATGATCTATCTCTACTCTAGCCTACGCTGTCATTAGGCTTTCATGCAATTAGCTAATTATGCATAGGAGTCAACGTTGCAATTGCGATGCAATCGCTGTGCAGATAACTTTTATTATAAGCGAATCAAGCTTCATAATGATTGCAATGATCAACATCATTGATCAGTATCGAACTGAAGCGAGCAATTACTTTTGATAAAAGTGAATGCGGCCAAAGCAAAGAGGACCTTCAACAAAGGCAGCGCTTTGAAGCGAGATGCGCTGCGGAACGCGCAGGGTTAGCCCTAGGCCCAACTGCATCTGTTTGGGCACTGTCAGATTGTCTGTCTGTTTGGCTGTCTATCTATAGAGTGTGCTGCCGACCCGAGTTCGAGTTCGAGTTCGACTTTTGTCTGACAGTTTTTGGACTCGACTGGTCGAGTGCTCTGGTCCGGCTGTCAGTCAAAGGCATATTGAAAACAATTCGTTGTTGTTGTTGTTATTGTTGTCTGCAGCGTCTGTCTTCCGGCAGTGCTACAATGTATAGTTGTTGTTGTTGCTGTTGCATGTTGCATCAGTTGCTGTCATTTGATTTTGTACTGTTTTTGTTTGTTGCTCTCTATCAATGCAGCGATTCCGCCTGTTTGATATGGCGCAAGCAAGCAAAAAAGTTTAAATGAAAAACCTTTTGCTTTTCGCTTTTCCTGTTGCTGCCTGCTCAATTGAGTCGCCACGATTGCAGTCAGGATGGGGGCACGTCTGCCCAGCGCTCATATTTGTTAGCAATAGCCAAAAAAAAAAAAAAAATGCAAAACGTGACAAAGGCAATCTGCAACGCCACGTGTTAGGATTCACACACAGGTGAAAATTGCAAATTTCGCAATTTGAATATTTGCGAGGCGACGTGCACGAGTTTGCAACTCAAAAAAAAAAAAGAAAAAGAAAAAGACTTTCTAATGCTGCCCCAAACAAAGGGTGTCGCCAGGCGGCAGGCAGCGGAGCCTCGTCTCCTTCTATCTCTCTTTGACCCACAAATAAAATTCGTTAAGCCTGATTAATCCCTGCTAAGTCTTGCCACAGCTGGCAACATCAAAAGCCCACTTGCAACATATTCATTCAATCAGGCAATTGCGGCAAGTGCTATGTGTTGTTGTTGTTGCTGTTGCTCTCTGCCTACCTGGTGGCAGCCACTGCTGCTCGTTTATTCAAATTGTCGTTTGGCAAATTGCTAATAAAGTTGCCAAGCTCAGCAAAGTCTCTTGCAACTCCAACCCCGACGACGACGACGACGACGACGTGTTGCCAATAAATTTTGCTTTTATTTCCACGCTATGCAAATTTTTTTTATGTACTTCAATCGATCGGCTGCAGACGCAATAAAAATCAAGAGGCGTTGATGTGTGAATGGCAAGCTGAGTGTGTGTGTGTGTTTCGAGTGTGTGTGTGTGTGTTTTGGGATGTCTTCGTTATGGTCCTATTGTCGCCTTGCCACACAATGCAGATCAGCTAAACTTTCACTGGCATTGAGTGCAAATATCAAGGCATTTGTTTGTTATAGATGCATCTAATTGATGTTGGCCAAAGATGGCGAAAGTCGAAGATCTGTGCAGGTTGTCCTTTGTGGGCTGCCTACATGTGTTGCCTGTCAATGGGCTAGCTATAATATATGGAAAGAAATATTAGATTTAGTATCACATTTCAATTGAATTTGAAGTATATGACTTATGAGTAAATATATATGTATATATATTAAATCTACATCTATTTGTCCTAAATCATAAAATAGTAATTGCAACTCTTCTAATTCCTATCCTTTATTTGGTCTACTATTAACTTTCTGCCTTCTCTCATTATTAATTTTCCTTCTGCTATGACCTAGCCTCTATCTTCCATCTTTTATGTTCTAACTTTAATTTGTCATTTTCTTTATTCTATATATTCTTTTTTCAATTTTAATCAATTAATACTCTATAATTATTGATTATCGTTGCTTTGTCATTTGTCTATATCATATTTCAGAATTTCTATTTCTATTAAAACTGAATTCCTTAGTTTTCATTTTGTTCCAATCAACACTTTAAGTGTTACCTCACACTTTCCTCACATGCCCTCTCTAATTATCCTTTTATATAATCACATTTCATTCATTCTGTTTTCTTAACATTTTCTGCCTCTCTTTATAACTAATCTTCAACTGTTTTCTTTGCCACTTGGTTTCTTCAGTTGATTTCTGATGCCACAGTTTCAGTTCAATGTACTCTAAACAATTGAACATTAAGCACGCTTAGCTGGTTGCCTATCAACAATTGTTGTTGTTGTTGTTGTTGGTTTGTTGCCTTGCTGCTGCGGTCTCTTTCACCTCAACTCAACTCAACTCAACTGAGCTCAGTTCACATCGGTTAGGTTATATCTTAAGGCTTAACTACCAATTGTATTGGGTGTTATTGAACTCGGCTAACATTATTTTTAATAATATTTATATTAGTGCCAGAAAGTAGCTTAAATAGTGTCACAAATTGCTTTTGCTGGCCGAGCACGTAGTTAGCTTGTAGATTACCTTTTAACCCAAGCCACGAATGCGCCTCCCTTTTGCATTTAAAAATTAATTGACGAAAGAGCTTCCGAGATGTGAGCAACATGTTGCCGGCTCTCTTTACATGCGAAGTTGCGACGTTTATCTATTCGGAAGTATGAGGAGAGATGCTGAGATGTTGCTAAGACTGACCCCCATGTTGTGACCCGACATGTTGCAGAGTTATGAACCCGTTTGCCGCCTAATGAGTTACAGCAGAGAGCTGCAGCAGGAGCTGGAGGAGCAGCAGGAGGCGGTGCTGCACTTGACTTATGTGTGTTTTGATTTTGTAGCTTCTGGGCATTTCGCTGTGTTGCGGTTCGTTTGGCTTACCTCTGCTCGCAAATTGAGGTGTCGTAATTGTTAAAAAAGCAAAAATAGACAAAAAAAAAAAAAAACATGCTGCAGATGCCACTTGTTGCCAGTGTTTACTGTACATGTGTACATCTCCACCTGTTGTTAGTGAAAGTTTTTTCCATTGTCTCCTGTCTGGTGTCTGCTGTGGCCCCCCAGGACAAGGCAGCCCCTCCAAAAATACAAAAACAAAGCTAAAACTGAAACCCAAAACTCATTTGCAATGTTAAATGAAACGAACAAATTTATTTGGGATATCGTTAAAGCCAAGATTCGATAGAGGCCTGCAAGCGACACTAATGTCAATTTGTATGCAAGAGAAGAGATATTTATTAAAACTAAAGTAATTATTAAGCATTTAATTGTTGTTGATGAAAAGTGAAAAAAAAAAGTAACTATGGGTTGACTTGGGTTAGTTATTCTCTGCAATGGATATATCATATGATTAGCTAGTTGAGCTACAGAGTATATTTATTTTATTATCTAATATATGAGCTCTCTATATCTTTAATGTATTAGAGTGTTTACTAATGTAATATTTGTTATATACCATATGATTATTATCTTTATAGTATTTATTTCATTATATATAATTTATATATATTCTATCAATATCTTTAGCTTTAGAGTATTTGATCTTCGTTCATTTCATAGCAACTTTTCTAGCTTAATTAATTCACTTTTGCAATTTTTTATTTGTAATGAATTTTTATGTCTTTCTCTGTTTCTCTGTCTGTCTCTCACTCTCTCACACTCTCGCATTCCGTTGTTAGTTTTTGGTAATTACATTGTCCATTGTACAACTCTGTTTTGGCTTTTTTTTATGGGCACTTAATTTGCCAAAATGTCGGCTTTCAATTATTGTGCAGTGTGTTTCTTTTTTTTTTGTGTGTTTTATGTGCTGTGCATTGCCACGCCCCAATTACGAGTTGTCCAAGAGAGCTGGCAACCTGTTATATGATATGAGGATGTGCAATGCGAGGTCAAAGGAGGTCAAATCGGGCAACTGACTGATCATTATCATGATTATAATCTTTATGCTTTGAGTTCAAGTCAATTATAAGTGCAGCAATTGCATTGGGCATTAGCAGTAATAATAATAATAATAATAATAATAATAATGATGAATGCAGTTCTGCTTTAAAGTGCTGCAATAAATTAGGCGTTGCTTAGTTAATAAATGTTTTCTTGTTATGCAAATGGATGAATTTCTCTTTATATATACTTAGTAAAAGCTTTTAATATTATATAGTGTATATTGAATGAAATATTTTAAAGGAAATCATAAAAGTTTGAAATTGTAGAGCTTTAAGAGCTTACTTGCAGCTAGCATAAAGAGATTGAAATTAATTATATATATTTGATTATAACATTTTATTTAACATGATTATGTTGTAGCTGGTATTTATTTAGATTTTAAATACTTTTTGCAAGTATTTCCTGATTTTTTATTTATATATATCATATATGAATCATCATTATCATCATCATCAAATATTTAAGTATCTAAACTTTATTTTTCATCGTTTTTATGTGTATAAAAAGTAATCTCTGCATAATGCATTTGGCTATAAAATACTTTTCACAGCTAAGTCTAGCTGCAACATCAAGCATATTCATTATAGACAACTATAAAGCGCTCGAGCCTCAGTTGAAGCTGATGATTAGTGTGGTTTGTCTTGGGTTTATCAATGCCCACAATGAGTGACCCGCAGCGTCTATCTATTGACCTTGACTTGCATATACAGTAGACACTCGCTGTTGCTGTTGCTGCTGCTGCTGCTGATGATGATGATGATGATGATGATGATGATTAGCTCGACTGCAGCCTTCAGGCGAAGAAGGCTGCAAGGAAAATTGTAATTGTCCAATTGTTCCAATGTTGCGCAATTAGACGACTTCACATTGTTTATTTTGTATTTGTTTGTTTTTGTAGACTAATTAGTCAAATGTTTGCCAATTTCATTGACTAATTTCATTTGATTGCAGCAATCATTTGCCATGGACGACAGCTTTAGTTTCGGAAAAACTGTTGAAAAACTGGTGAAAATCGTTGCTTGCTTTTTGTGCCTGTGAAAATGTCAGTGCAATGCAATATTGAGAAATGTTTAGCTCTTTTGTGTTGTTGTTGTTGTTATTGTTGCCTGATATATCGACAGTCATATGCATTTCCATTCCATATCCATATTTCATCTGCTGTCTGTACATATCCATGTTTTCCAGCTGCTGCTGCTGCTGCTGTTGACCAATTTTGGCGGGGGTAAAATCAATCATGAGAAATGTTTGCCCATTAACAATGGACTTGTAATCCGATTTGGATTTGCACGAAATGGGATTATGAGAGGAGACGAGTGAAGGCAGTAATGCTAAAATGGTCTAACTTGAATGTGAGAGAGATCTCTCCCTCTCATATACAAGTTACAGCTCTCTAGAGAGTATAAAAGATCCATTGCTTACTTAATGAAGGCGAAGAGTAAAAGACAAATAAAGAGTTTTATGGATTAATGAAGCGAGAGAGAGAGAGAGAGAGAGCGCGCGCGAGAGTCGTATCGATTATCATTTATATAAAGAGAAGAAGATCAGTCTCAACTCTGGTATTGTTTGTAAATTTGCTTTGTAGTCTCAAATAAAAGCCGCTTAAGTCACCTTAGCCATTTATGGGCTAAGCTTTCTAGCGTCTAAACTGTTCTTTTAACTGTTAGCATTTGCAGCGCTCGACCTTCTGCAGCTCAGTGAGTTCAGTGAACCTCTTCACCCAAATCTGTGGCACATTTGACACCAGCACTCGAGTATCATCTGCACTCGAAGCTATCAGATTACCAAACACGGCGCTGCCCCCAAATTGACAGAAGACAAAAACAAAAATCAAGTCGCACAAGCACCGAAAACACTTTCAAAACACTCGTCGTGTGATCTTCAGGCCACTCGAGTGCAATTAACGTTCGTTAAGTGTCTGCCAAATGTGGTCCATAGGAGAGAGAGAAAAAAAAAGAAGCTAAAACAAGCCAAATGAACGCCATCATCAGTTGGCCAAATGGACAAGGTCAAAGCTTTGTCCAAGAGCCGTTAACAAGGCTGCTGCTGCTGGGCGAGCTCCGCCTCGTGGTTGGGCTTTCATTCGAAGGTTGATTACAGATCAACTTGCTGGTTGAGCAGTCGTTGAATACGGCAGTTACTTAAGCAGACGGGAACTTGCCTCTCTCTCACTCTTTATCACTCTATTGCGGTCTCTGCCTTGCGGCAATTAAAATGATATTACCCTGTTGCGGCCTTTCTGTGGTCAATGTACTAACATCTGGCACCAGGCGTAACGCTAGTTGAAAGATCCCAAAATTACAAAAAAAAAAAAAAAATGAAAATACTTTTGGGCTAACGACTTGTTAATTGTGCAATAAATAGAAAGCAGAAAGCAGACCCAATAGGCCGTGGCATAGCCCGTCTGATGTTGTAATAATTGAAATTTAATGCCGACAGAGAAAGCCAAGGATTTTCTTTTAATCTATATACAACAGAGCCAGAGCAGGTAGACAATGCTCTCTCTCACTCTCTCTCTCTCTCTCTCTTAAATAACTTAAAGAATGCTTCATCAAGCGCTGATGTTTCAATTGTTGTGGCATAAGCTGAAAAAAATTACTTGAAATCATTGAAAATGAGAGAGAATAAAATTGAGGGCTTAGTTAGGTATGCTTCAATTTGATGAAAAGTGGACTCTAAAGAAAACTTTGACTTTGAATTATTGAAGAGGAATAGATAGATTACGAGAAATATATATATAGTAAAGTATTATGATTTAACAAATAAGAAAATGGGGAAATATTTTCTATTCGCTTAATTGTTTAGTTTAAGAGCAAAACTTTTTTTTTCAAAGGTAGCAAAAACATTTAGCACAGATAACAGAAAAGTTTTCTGATGAATCTTTCACTAATGTTTTCTATAAACACTCAGTTATGTGCAACTGCATTCTATACATACATAAAACTAACTAACTAAAGGGTATCTCACAAGTCATTCACTGACTGAACAAAATTGTTTTTGATTACTAGGTGTAGTAGTAGTAGTAGTAGTAGTAAAAAAAAAAAAATAATTATATAAACAGTTAAAGCCCAACAATTTCATAATCAGTTTAAGCAGTTAAAGCCATGTAACATGTTTTTAATGAGACCAGAGCCAAAGCTAAAGTCAAAAGCCAAAAGAAAACTGAAGAGAAAAACTGAAAAAAAAAATTTAATTTCAAAAGCTTGACAAGCGGCAAACTTGTTCTTGGCCACAGTTTTTGGATGCAGGCTGACTTTGGCTGCAACTTCAAGTGGACCACATGGGGGCCAACAACAACAACAACAACAATACATCTGCCAAGAACGTGACGGCAACAAAAGGCGCAGACGACGGCTTCGTCTCGGTCGTCGTCGTCGTCGTCGTCGTCTTATCGTGCCCGGCTACGAACGTGACACTCGAACGTGATTATGTCAACCGTGTCGTTGTCAGCTTTGATATCAAAGGCCCCCCTCACTCGTTCACTCTCTCACTCAGCGCTCAGTGCCGTCTCTGATATGTTACTCAATAGGCCGTGTCGGGGATTTTAACTGTGCTATCAACGGACATTTTGGTCAGCGAACAACTCTCTCTTTCGCATGCTTAGAACGGTTCTTCATCTTTGGTGGGTTTTTTTTTTTTTTTTTTTTCGGTTAATTCCCGGTGCATTCGCTTGAAGCACGTTGCAGTTGCATCAGTTGACATCCATTTGCTGCTCTCATTTGTGGGTCAACAGAGTTCGGCTCAAGGCGGCTTAATTGTCCAGGTGACAAAATACGTGCGAGTTGTTGCACTTAACACCAAACATAAGTCAAACAATAAGTCTTAAATGCAGTCATTTCCTTCACACTCCCACCACAAATATACCCTATAGAGGGAAAGACTATCGATGGGGTATGTTTGTGGAATTATTCAATATGTTCTGTAAGCATCGAACTATTATCGATACTTTTTTTTTTCAAAACTATATTTGCTATAGATTATTAGCAAATTGTTTAGATCTATAGAGATTCTTGAATAATCTAAGATATATAGATTTCATATGGATATTCATATCTATCGATAACACATTAACAGCATATATATATATACATTGATCGATTATTATACTTCAATCAATCACTCTTCTCTATTCTACCTTTTCGTCATTAAATTGTTTGCTTCTATAAAGATTTGTGAAGAATCAATATATATTTATCGATTATTACTTCAATCAATCATTTACTTCTCTAGGCTATCTTTTCGTCTAATATTTTCATCGACTAACTGTTACATCTTTGGTCATTTTCTCATTTTCTCACACCTTTGTTGAGTGTCAATTTCAGTTTGTCTGCTTCTTCTAGTTTCCTCTTGTCATTTATCTTGTCAATAGAGCTCGCCCAACTCCTCCGCAACAGAAGAGAAAAGTGTTATTTGTATTTCCCCCACACTCCTCACTCTCTTCCACCACTCTTCTTCTTCTGCTGCTTCAGCTCCATTGAGGTAATTAGAGAAGTCGCAACTTGTTTGCTTTGGAAGCGCGCACGCCGAAATTAGTTTGTGTTCCAAACCGGGCAGACTTTGTATCTAATTTTTTTTTTCTTCTCTCTCTCGTTTTTGGGGCTATTTAAAGTCGCTTTCGATTTGGCCATTTGGAAGTGTTCCAAATGTCGTGACTATTTCACTCAGAAATGTGCTAGCAAAAAAGCTGAAAAAAAAATAGGAAATGTGCGCGTTCCAATTTATAGTATGTGTGACATGTTGGAAGTGTTGCATAGTTGTTGCTGTTGCTGCTGCTGCTGCTGCTGCTGCTGTTGTTGTTGTTGTTGCTGAAGCAACGTTCATTGACTTTGTGCAAAAGAAATTTTCATTTTTGGCTAAATCGTTTGGCAGGTGAGAATTGAACTTATATGAGCTAAATTTTACGCTTTCTAGAGTTGAAATTGATCTGAAATGTGCGTATGCTTGTGAATCAGATACATATATATATGCTTGTATATAGATGTATGAACACATTGAAGCATCTCAACTGATTAGGGGCGTAGGCTGTGCCCAGTGTCTAAGGGGGGCGATAAATATTCAAAAAACGCGGTCGAGGTCACGTACTGACATTTTCGATAATGAATCTAATGTTGTTGTAGCTAGTTAATTATTGTTATTGTTGTTCTTATTCTTGGCTATTGCTCAACACTGTTCGAAAAAAAATTTCGTGAGTCAACGAACCTCAATCGAGAGACATCAGCCACAGACACAGCCACAGCCACAGCCAGGCAGAGCTACGTGCCCAGTCTTTAGCTTTATAAATAGCAAAACGCATTAGAAGATCTTTGCGCGAATGTGCGTCATGCGGGCCAACAACAACAACAATTGGAGGACAGCCTATGTCTGTGTTGCAACTAGCCTTAAGAAGAGGAAGAAGAAGAAGAACAACAACTAGAAGAAGCAGCAGCAGAAGTGTGCCCACTGTGCATGGAATTTATGTGGCCAACAAGAGTCCAATTAGCATTTAGCTGGGCAAAAAAAAAAAAAAGTAGTCGAAAGTCATTTTTCAACTGGCGCCAGCTGGGAAAAATTGCTCGAGTTTATATGCTTAATGCATGCACACAAATCATAAGCAAGCTGAAAGGCTATCATAAAGAATTATGTAAATTATGTAAAAGTTATTGAAAAAAAAAATATATATATATATATATGAAAAATTAAGACTGAAAACGTGATTGCAGTGGGAATTCAATTCGAGCAGAAAATGAGCACGAAATGAGGCGTTGACAGCTGCGATGAATGAAAATATTATGAAAGGACTGATTAAATATGAGAAAAATATATAGAATATATATAGAAAAGTCTTAGAGTCAATAAAGCATCATATGATGAGGGATATTTGTTATGAATATTATGAATATAAATTTAGCTAGTTTCCTGTTTGAGGGATACTTACAATATTTACTGGATAAGTTGAAATGAAGGAAGATATTATGAAATGACTGATTAAATATGAGAAAAATAGATAGAATATAAATGTGTTAGAGAACGTTTCAATAAAACATCATATGATGAGGGATATTTTTTATGAATATTATGAATATAAATTTAGATAGTTTCCTGTTTGAGGAATGTTTATAATATTTACAATAATTCACATAGATAATTTCTTACCTATTACAATTGATAAATAAACACTTTGAAGCGTTTTATAAATATCAAAACTGAAATTGTTTATAAATTCAGCCCAGTGAGTTGCCTCTACAAAGACCTTGAATCTATTGTAGAACAATAGAACAATAGATACATTACTTGTATACTTGTTCATGCATTGAAAAGAGCATATTGGTTTTGGTGCACTTATTCTTAATACGACTCTCTGTTCTTTTATTACAATTAAAGACTTGAAATGTAGTTGAGTTTTAATATTTTTCTGATTAATCGGATAAAAGACTATCTTCCTCAGCTTTAAAGCTAGACTCTAGTGTTAAGCATTTGAGTTACTGTTGAAATTCTCAACAGATTCAAGTATTCCAGAGTCAAGTACGCTCGACTTCAACATTTTTACTTCTTTAGCTAGCAACACCTTAATATATATTTGCTTTGTCTATTCTGTGTGCTCAATTCAATTACTCGCCCACTGTGCATTCACTTTTCTTTAGCCAATAAATTCTCTCTCTCTCTCTGTCTCTCTCTGCCTTCTGCCTTCGTCTCGCAACATGTTGCCAACTGGGCGCCTGGTGCAGCAGCTGTCGACTGCCGACTGCATGGCTGCTGGCTGAGTGCATCAAAGTCTCAATTGCAATCACAACAGAGTGCAGAAGAAGGTAACATCTCAAGTTCAGTCGCCGATTAGTCACGAACTTTTTGCATAAAATTCTGGCTCATATTTATTTTATTATAATTCAAAGTTCTGAAACTAGAGCCGAGTTCGGTCTTTGCTGTTCTCAGTTGGGTGGGTGGCGTGTGGAAAATGCATTAAGAGGCTCGCCAAATTGCCAAGACTCAGAGTCGTGCAAAGATTGGGGAGTGGAGCCATAAGTCTACAGCCTCCAACTCGACTCCAACTCGACTCCAACTCTTGGCTGAGTTTAAACAAAGAGAAAGGCGTTGCTCTATGGCCAAGCAATTGTTTGGCTTAGCTTGAGTCTTGTTGCTGTTGTTGTTTTCTTTTGTGGCTCTCGCTCTTTGGCTCGTAATGAGCCGCAACTATCGCAAATAGGCAGCCGCTTGATTGCCACACCCACATCGCCTCCACACACCTGCCCAGGTCACAGACGCTTCTTGTGGCGGTGGCTCCTCTGCCAAGAACTTGAAACAACTTCATGACGCGCTTCATGACTTGCCTCTCAGCTAATGGCTATGAATTTGGCTCTGCACTTCAGCTTGATTTTTATTTGTGCAAACCAAGCCAAGCCTCTGAAAACAGCAAACAGAAAGACTCCCCCCTTGGGCACCGCTTGGCGTGTGGAACAAGTTCTTTGTCGAGCCACATAATTAGATATAATGATAAGAGTAAAACGGCAAAAATATCATAATAATATTATAATGCAAACAATTTCTGACTCCCAACTCGCTGTAATGATGCAGAAAATTATCTAGCGGAAAATTCCAATAAAATAGAATTCGATTTGCGCTCGTTTAAATATTTTGAAACTCGTAAGAAAAAATCCATTGAAGTGGAAGAAGTTGACTTGAGCGTGGGTGGAGTTAAATATAAAATGGAAGGAAATTTAGATAAGAAATGTGTGATTTCGGAGTAGATAAAAAATGCATTTGTTGTACTTTAGATATAATTAGAACCACATTGATATATTGAGAGTCTAATTTGTATTTGATATTCGAGAATTCTATATGCTAAGTAAAACTCAATAAAAAACTTCCCCATTCAAATTCACTTTCGAGCTTGATCCATGTTGAAACTTTGACCAAGCAGCTGCTGCAAAACTTTTTATTTTATTTTTTTAATCAAATGTCAAAATGTCGATGATAATCATGTGCATAAGAGTTTGGCACGAACTGGGAGGAGTAGAGTGCAGCAAGAGAGAGAGAAATTGCTGGCATATGCAAATCGAACGCCTTTTTATGACATTTCAATTTGCATTTAGAGAAAGGGAAGCAGAGGAAGAGAGAGAGAGAGTGTGTGGAAGAGAAGAAAAAAGGTACAAATGAGCAGCCCAACAGGTGAAAATGGTAAATTTATGACTTGAGCTGGTGAAATGCACAGGATGCAAACAGTTGCTGCCATAAGTATGTCTACCAGGTGGTTTTTATTTTTAGTTTTGGTCGCTTCATCATATTTATCGATTTCTAATGCTTAAGCTGACAGCAATTGTTGTTGTTGTTGTTGCTGTTGCTGTTGGTGTTTACTTAGCCAACGGACAACATGATGCAAGAGTTCGTTGAGGTTAAACTGTTGTATGAAGATCAATGTACGATAACCGCACAGTGCGGCAATTGCGAATGCTGCTCATGTGTGTGGCTGGCTGGCTGGCTGGCTGGCTAGGTAGGTGTCATTGTGCGGCATTTGACGCTGCCACGCCCACAGCCCACTTGGCCTCAACTCTGACCTGCTGCGAGTCAATTACATTTGTAATTATTATTTTTTTCCTCCTTTGATAAATTGAATATCGCACGCTTGTCTCTGGTGTGCGACTGGGACTGTGGATGCGGAAAGCCTTTTTAGCCAATACCATTTATCGATTAATCTTTGACAATACAATGGACGGATGCATCATCATTGGCTTATGCAATGTGTGGGATTTGACCTTTGTCTCGCGATTGAGGTTTGGGTTTGTGGTTGAGTCGTCTGCCGAAAAAAAAAAAAAATGACAAATGAGTAATGAAAATCTAAGACAATTGCTGCAGAGGAACGGAAATGCAGCAGAGGCTGTGGTAGAGCGGGTAGAGACTGAGACAGAGGTAAAGGCAGAGGCAGAGGTAGAGGCAGAGGTAGAGGAGTATAAACTCATAATAGTATGAGAAGAGTTAAATGCACTGCACGAAAAAGTTGAACAGATGCTAAAGAGATTCTAGACAGACTCTGTAGAAGAAGGAAGAATGGAAAAATTGGAATCCAAGATTGTCATACAATTCAATTGTTGCTGTAGTATGACTTGACTAAAGAGTAACATCTACAGCCAAAGAATGTATAAAACTAGATCTTATGTGTCTGTAAGCATCTTAGATTGAAAAGGTTTAATAGAAGTGAATATCAATCGAATATATTCTTGTATTATATATTTAAATTAAATATAATAATATATGAAATAATTGAATTGAATTGAATATATCTTTCTATTATATCTTTAAATTGACTATAATAATATATGATATAATGATGCAAAAAATGTTTCAAATTCTAAAATATATCAAAATTAGAATCTTAATCTTTGAATATTTAAATGTCAATCGTAGACCTAGCACATCTTTAGATTCACTCAACTCTAAGAACTTTTAGCTATTTCCTAAGGAAATTCCTCTATTTATTCACTTTGCCAGCTCAACTGCATAATGATTTCGCTCAGTGTTCATTTAGGTGCAGTCGCTTCATTTAGAGTTCTGTCTAGACTCGCGCGATCTCATGAGCTGCGCCCCAAAGCCTAAGCAAAATGCCCACGCGCTGTGGTGGGGCAACAACTTTATTGGCAATTGGCATGGGCAAGCGGCGGCTTGGCTTGAAATCACGTGGCCAAATGCACGCGCGCCATATTAAGTATACGTCATGTGTGTGCGCTTTCCAATTGGCTTGACAGCCATTCGCATTTGACACCTTTCGCATGCAATTTAATTTTCATTTCTCTGATTCGTTTTCTTTTTGTCTATTTCCAGGTGTTGTACCATGAAATTGTATCACACGCTCGAGTTGTAAGCGCTTGCATACGTGCCGCCTCCGAAAGGGAACGTGAACAGTCACAGTCACAGTCACAGTTGCAATCACAGTCACAGCAACCCGCTTCCTTAACCAGCAACTGCTCCAGCGAATCGACCAGCGACTCGGCAACCAAATCGCATAGTCTCAGCAGCGGCTTTGCCTCTGATGCAGCACAATTGACCACGCCCAGCGTTGGAGTTGCGACTGGCTCTGGAGTTGTCGCAGCTGGCGGCAACAGCAACAGCAACAGCAACAGCAGCAACAATACAGCCCATCCAAGAAAGGGTGAAGGCAATTTGGAACGATTGCGCGATCGCTATCATCTGATCTACTTGAAGGCCTTTGAGCTACAGCTGTGCCTGGATAATTTACTGCGCAAACGCAGCTCGACAGCGGTGAGTCTTAGAGAAAAATCCAACTCTTAATATAAATTGTGCATAGATATGATAGGGAAGCATATAAAGAGGTGGAACAGAGGTGAAACCAAGTCAAAAGTTGATATAAGAAATGAGTTTTGTTCATGTTAAATAATAATGTCTGATACGAATTCTCTTAACTTCACCTAGAGACTTGATATATAAAAATAAATCTTAAAATGAGATTTTATTTTCATTTTACCTGAATGAAAATCACTTTGGATTAGCTCAAAGTTGTCGCCTTTCCGTTTTCTATCTGCCTAAATAGCAAAAAAGTTGTAGAGGCATACGTTGAATTCTTGGAAAATAGAAATGCAACCACATCAGTGGATGGATGCCTCCTCTTTAGAGGCATTGTGTGTTGGCGCCTGCTTTCCTTTGGTTGCGGCTGCCTTTTGTGTGTCCGCCTCTTGCGGCCGGCCAGTTGCCAATTGCGGACATTTCTAATTACAAAAGTGTCTCTGTTCGCTGATTTAATTAATTCATTTGGTGAAAATGCCGGCAATGTGAGCTCTGCAAATGCCTCAAACGTCAACAGCAGCAGCAGCAGCATCAGCAGCAGCAGCTCTGCCCGTGGCACCCAATGGCAGACAGAAGTCGCTTCGAATCGACAGAAACATTAAAATCTCTGTGAAAAGTACAATTTCTCCAGGCACAGATAGTTTCATGATTGTGGGCAATTTAATGTTTGGCGAGCAATGGCAATGTGCGCCAAGGCAAAGCTATTAAAACTATCGATTAACCATTATCGATAAAATGATCAACCAAATAGAATAATGGTGCAGTAAATGGAACCACATTTAACACAAGTTGAGTTGAGTAGAGCAGCAAATGCAGCAATTAAAGCCAACGATTAAGTTTTATTAATCAAATATAAACTTTAAAGAGAATATAAAATATTTCTAAAATAAAACAAAGTACATGAAACAGCTAAAAATTATGAAAATTATATACTATTTAGTATATGATATAGATTAATCAATAATTCAGCTTATTGAACTTATATAGCAGCGCAAGATTCTCTGTGCTTCCTTTTCGATATATCGATTATTCATAGAAGAGCTCAATAAAAAGTTCACCCACTTTCAGTGTAAGACTTTCGCATAACGTGTTCCTTTCCAACCTTTCCAACATAATTTCTCAATTCTCTATGGCCCACACACGCTATTCCAGTCTCTCCTTCTCTCTCTCTCTCTCTCTGTCGCTCGCTCACTATCTCTCTTTGTCTTCATTCATCCCACTCACTTGACAGCTGGCTAGTGAAAGTCTTTGCCTATAATCACATTGACCCAGTTAACAGAGAGCACTCGAGCTGGGGCAACTCCTTCTCCGGCTCCTACGGCAGCTCGTGCTCTGATTTGTGCCAGTTTAAACGTTTCCTGGCTAAAGTTCTGAGCCACCCCAAGCAGCCGGCTACTGCAATATATAATTGCAAATCGCTTTGTAAAGCCGGTAACAACATTTTGATTGTGTATAATTTAAGAGTGTGTCTTCGCCCCGCCACGCTAGACTCGTGCCATGCTCTCTGGGATGTCGTAATTCATGCAAGGCACGCACTGACCCACACGCTCTGGCTGCCCTCTGTGGAGCAGCTGCTGTTGCTGCTGCTGTTGCCTGTCAAGCCTGCGGCTCTGGAGCATTTCATGTTGCAGCCTGCAACGGCAACGGCAACGGCAACGGCAACTGCTTCATTTGTGGCCAAGTTTCTCCTGCTGAAACAATTTCATTTTCCTGCACATTTCGTTGCGCTCGCTGATGCAACAATTTGCATTCGTTTGTGCCCCCCAAGCTACATGACACGCCCCCTCCTGGCAGCGCCGCCCCCTCAATGCTAGCATGACCGATGCAATGAACACGTTGCTGCCATATAATTTGCAACACTTTTCTAGCCGTGCTCTAGCCATGTGTTCCACATACACATAGCTGCGCTTGGCAACATGTTGCCAGCAACATTTGTGGCCACAAAGTGTCACGCTGTGAATTATGCCACCTATAAAAGCTAAATTAAACGTGCGGCAAGTAAAAGTGAAATTTATGCGACCCATTGCAACAAACTTGGCCCAGAGGTCGTCAAACACACGGCCAAACTTCGAACTTGCCACCAGACGTGGCAGCAGCAGCCTCTGTGGAAAGCGATCATAAATGTGAGGGGAATACAATGAAAAAAATACAAAAAAGAAAAAAGCAAATGAAAATAAACCAAATCAAATTTACGACGTGCCCAGCGAGACGATCGCGACTTCTCATAAAAATTCATTTGATTTCTGCTGGCCTTTTTGTCTCCCTCTCTCTCCTTCCTCCCTCTCTCTCCCCATCTGTGTCTCACTCGCTGCCCACGTACACATGAATTGCTTTGCGCGGCTTCACCACATTCGATAAACAAATGCAGTTTGCAATCGAATTACATTGATTACACTTGATTATTATATTTGACTGTTTGGCTGCCCTGTTGCGTCTGTGATCGCCGTGTCGAACTCTTGTTTATTCTTGGCCAGAAATTATAGGGTATTATATGTTATGTTGTTATTATACAGAACTGGCTAAGCAGCAGGCCAATGCACTTTATGATTGATTTAACCAAGGCCAAATCCCAAGCGAAAGTGTTGAAAGACAGACAAGGCAGATTCACATCTGGCCACATTTGTTGTTGCTGTTCATGTTAAACTTGCTGTTAAATTAAACAAGCCTTTGTTAAACTTGAGATGAGAGAGGGAGAGAAATGTATGAGGAAATTCCTTGGCTTTGTTAATGTCTGATGATTTTTGATAGCAGAAAAGAACTTGAAATTCTACTTTAACTCGATCTGATAGCGGCACTTACATATATATTCTCCATTTATATGCTATAGAGAAAACTATTTGCAGCTCTTATAAAATGATCTATAAACACTTTTTAACTACACCTATTTTTGGCAACCTTGAGAGAGGGAGTTTCTCTCTCTCCCTCTCTCTTGCTCGTTTATCAACACTCAATGAGCGAAGCTAATTGGATTTCCAATCATGAACAATCGAACAGCCAATTAACGTCGATCAATATAATGTTAACGATTTATGAAATTTAATTGCCGCTCGTCAAATATTTAAATGCTGCGGCACATCAATCAAAGTGCCCCCAAGCATAAATCAAACGAAATTCGAGCTATGCCAAAAAAAAAAACATACAAAAGACGGTAGCAAAAATGGCCAGAAAAATACCCAAAAAATAAATAAAAGTTTAAATGCAAACCAATAATTGCCAAAAACTAGCGCATATTTCTCTGAAATACCCTTTAGGCAATGAACTGATGGAGTATAATAAAATGTTTATGCGTTATAGAAAGTGAACAATTCGATTACATGTACTAAATCGATATTTGCATGATGGCTGTCTGCATTGGCCTGGAGGGCATCTAAAGATTATGTAACTTGGTAAACCAATTTATATTGTAAATTAATAAATATCCAATATATTTTATTGCTGAGCTAAGTGAGTAAGATTTTACAACTGTTCGTCGACTGTCTATCACTGCTTCAATTGAAATCGCATATCTACTAGATATCGATATATATCGATTACCAAATTTAACTTGCTTAAATATGCAATATTTTATAATTTAGAATTCATTTTATAGCCTAACTAGTGCTTAATGCTGCTGTATAATGTGTTTGCTTATAGCATAGCTCAGCTAATATCGATAAATATCGATTGTTATTACTTGTTGCCTCGTCTATTAAAAACATTTGCCTTTAGAGCATCTGCTAGTCTATCAATTGACTTTACTTTACGTTTTTTTAAGCCTTTCATAAATCGAACTGCAATGCGAGGCATGAAAATGAACGAATGCGCTTTGAATAATAATTGACGGGCGAACATATGTCTGTCTGACTAACTGGGCTGTTGTTGTTATTGCTGCTGTTGCTGTTGCTGTTGTTGTTGTTGTGTGCAACATGAATCGGAACTGCATTTGCATGTTGTACAACGACAGTTACAAATTGTAACTATTGTATAGTTGCGTGTGTATTCAAGTCTGTGCTGTGTGTGTGTCTTTTGCTTCCCCGGAAAATGCGAAAATTAAATCACAATAATTATGTAAATTTCTTGCAACAACCTGTAAAACTGTAAACGGGGCGTGCCACCCACAATAGCAACGCGGAAGCAGTTGCTGTTGTTGCTGCTGTTGCATGCCAGAAAACGCTAAACAATGAGTCGATATACATTTACTTGCAATTATATGTACGTCTATTTATATGTAATGCAAAACTATGCTCAGGTTTCACTTTTTTTTTTTCTTATTTTTGTGTTTTTGGTGGCGCGCGTTGCAAGGCCGTTAAACGGCAGCTGGCCAAAAAGGTAATTACCGCCTCTCGGTCTCACTTTCGTTTTGGGGGTCTGGGCACAGTAATTAGCCGCTAGCCGGCAGCAGCAGCAGCAGCAGCGACCACAACAACACTTAACCAAATGCTGCTTGTAATTGGAAGCTTGGCCAAAAAAAAAAAAAAAAAAAAAAACAAAAACACATTCGTCGTGCGGTTAGCAGGCAAATTGGGTGGGTTTTTGTGAGAAATTGTTTTATAATGTGGCCACATCCCCAGCAAGCAGCACCAGGGGCCGAGTGGTTGAGTGGCTGCTGCCTAGCTGCCTGTCTGACCGTTAGTTGATCCACTTTTAGTGGCAGCTAATGATGCAGCTTGCAACTGAGTTGGCCGAGGCTTGGCTTGCCTTTTGGCTCTCCGTTTCAATTACGCGCTCAAATGTGAGCCTCAATCTGGCATTTATTGTTCATTATGCTCTGTACATTGGCCAACTTTGATGCCGAATCAGATATTAACTAATGGAACGACGAAATTGAAGTTGAATATCTGGCATGCGTGGAACGTGATGAAATTTCGTTTGGAAATTGTTATTTGAATTTGTCAAACAGGAAATGGAACGTGGAATATGAAATGTGATATATACATGAATTATGAAAGGGGGTTTCAAGTAGTATAAAGTTGAGTTAATGAATCTCTTCTTCAACTGAAATGAATTCTCTTTCTCGTCTATCAATATGAATCTATATGAATCTGTCAATGTTAAAGTCTATAACAAGTATAATGAGTTAATGAATCTCTTCTTTAACTGAAATGAATTCTCTTTCTCGTCTATCAATATGAGTCTATATGAATCTGTCTATATTAAAGTCTATAACAATCTCACTTCATATTTATAATTGTTTTTTTGTTGTTGCTCAAATTAATTTCATATCATATCATATCGAGAGTTTCCTTAACTTAAGCAACAAATTCATCATAATATGTGGACTCTAGCGGAAGATTATAGACGTAAAATTTTATAACTCAAAATATTTGCATATTGTTGGGAAAGCATAAGAAAATGAAATGCAAAAGTGAAAGAGTAAGAGAAAAGTGAAAGAAATTGATTTCCTGTACGAAGGCATATTTTCAAGATTTTCTAAATTTAAATTCATATAGTTAGTCATATGTAGATCAAGCCAGATTCAACAAAGATATATTTTAAACGTATTCAATCAAATTCCAAACATTTGTCTGCCAATGATTAATTGCAAAATCAAACAATGGCCGTCAACGGGAGTTCCCTGAATAGAGCCAGCCAACGGATGATAGCAATAAAAATGTAAGAAATAGCTCAGAATAATAATAACAAGAGTAAAAGCCACAGCAACAGCAGCAGCAGCAGCAACAGCAGCAACATGGCCAAATTGCTTCATTGTGGCAGCAGCTGGTAAACAGACGAAGACTTCCAATTCCTATAATCGAATCGAATCGAGTTGAAGCGAATGGAACGGAAAAAGACGAGCACAAGTCAAACGAGATGTGGCCGCAATGTAATCAATGGGGAAATTACAATGCAGAAAGCAACTGCGGGAGCAGCTGGGGAGCTGAGAAGAAATGAAGCCAAATGTAAACAACTAAATGCCGCCACATAGCAATGGGAGCAGCAATAGCAACAGCAGCAGCAGCAGCAGAAGCAGCAACAGTAAAGGCAACCAGCAACATGTTGCTGCTGTGTTTGATGTTGTCAACGCGTCAGACTAACCCGCACACACACACACACAGAGACAGACACATAAATCAGCGGCTAATGCAACAGGGCACAAAAACAATGGCAGAGACAGAGACATCTTCGATTGCAACAAGCTGAGCTATACTCTAGCTGCAGCTGAGCATTTAGATGTTCTTAAAAAAGTTAAAAAAAAGTCAAAAAAGTAAAAAAGTTGATCATATCTAAATTATATAAATATTTTTTAAAATTTATTTATTAGAAAAGTCAGCATATAAATTTATAAATAAATATGTTTTAATATTGAAGCTCATATTTAGTATCTAGCTTGCGAAATATCTATACTTCAAGTATTTATATGTAGGTTCCAATTATCACTCAGGATTTAGTGCATATCTTTCAGGTATTTGATATGTGGTGTCTTGTATCTGATATCTATGATCTCATGTATTATAGTATCTAGTACTCAAGCCATAATATCCCTTGCTCTACTCCTTATCATTTAGTGTCTAGTATGTAGTATTTAGTTTCTGGTATCTGGTATGAAAGATCTTTTAGAATTTCGCATTTAGAATCTTATATCTAGAGTCTCTAGTGTCATGTATGTAGTATATAGTAGTATACAATGCCGGTGAAAAAAATAGCACTAAAGCAAGCAGCTCACTTGATTTTACAGTAGAACTTGACTTGTATATATGTAATGGTCCAGTAACGAGTATTTAGTATCTAGCATTCAAGATGGAATAACAAGTCTCTTTCTAATCTCATTTTCTATTATATTCATTATATTATATTTCTATTCATATTCAGTATTTAGTAATATATATTACTCCATTATTATATCTCCCATTCAACCTCATCTGTCAGTTAGGGTATTTAATTGTCAGCCAGCCGCAGTTAACAAAATTTTTCTTCAGCTTTATTTTTGTTGTTGCAATTTCCTGCAATGATATTTCCCGTGTTGCATTTATGGCATATTGACATTTGGCAAATGTCAAAAAGCGGCCTTTGTTTGCATTGTTTGACTGTCTAACTGCCGATATCTCTCTCCCACTCTCTTTTGCCATACGCCGCTCTCCCTGTCTAGTTATCTCTTTTATTGACTGCCAATTATCAGCCTGTGTTGGCCCACCACAATTCTGCATTGCCATTCATCATAGCAACACCTTAAATCTAGCAACTACCTGCAAAATAATGCGCAATGCGTGGGCCAGCAACACGCCTACGCATGCACGTGTTGCGGCAACATGTTGCCAGCTGTGCAGCCGCTGTCAACATATTAGGGTCAGTCGAAAGTCAGCCAAGCAGGCAGCCTAAATCGCTGCTCAAATATTGTCGCCATTCTAGCAACTGTTGCTGTTGCTGTTGCTACTCTGGCCAACGCCAACTCTTGGCTAAATTTAGCGTCTAATGCGATTTGTAATAGTTGCGCTAAATTGTGAACATTGCTGTTGTTGCGTGTGTTTTCTTTTTTATACCCTGAACCCATTGAAAATGGGAATTCAGGGTATAATGTTTTTGTGAAAATGTATGTAACAGGCAGAAGGAGACGTCGCAGACCCCATAAAGTATATATATTCTTGATCAGCACAAAAAAATAAGTTGATATAGCCCTGTCCGTCTGTCCGTCCGTCCGTCCGTCCGTCCGTCCGTCCGTCCGTCCGTCCGTCCGTCCGTCCGTCTGTCCGTCCGTCCGTATGAACGTCGAGATTTCGGAAACTACAAAAGCTAGAGAGCTGAAATTTTACATGAACACTCGTATCTTAGTTACGCAGTACGAGTTTATTTTATTTTTTCGATAACTCATCCCATTCCTTAATTATCGATAAAAAATCGAAAATTCGTTTACGTTTTTTAGGTTTTTCGAGCATAACTTCTACACCGTTTTAGCTAGAGACTTCAAATTTGTATATTTGGATAGATATTATGGATACGCAGATTATGTAATTTTCAGATTTTGGATGCCACGCCCCCTTCGCCCCCAATTTGAAAAAAAACGTATTTCAACTACTAGAGACTTGAGATTTGGCAAACGGACAAATTTGAATACTATTAATATATTCTGAAAGTTTCATGAAGATAATCCATCTAGAAATGGAGTTATAAGTGTTCAAAGTACAGCCCATCCCACCCCCAACCGTCGGCAGCAACTGCGCGGTTAGCAGAGGGCGCGTAATATATACGTGCGGTAAGAAGAAGAATATTTTTTTTGGCAGGGTTCAGGGTATCTCGTAGTCGAGCCGTCTCGACTAGAGCCTTCTTACTTGTTTTTTTTATATATATTTTATGTCTGTTTGTCTGGCACTTGGCCCCAGCCCCGGCGCAGCAATTGAAAGCAATTATAACATATGCGAAGAAGGAAACTCGCAACAGTCATCGCGTTACGTGATGGGAAATTGTGTTGGAAATGTGTGAAAATTGTGAAAATGCGACTGACCAACGGCTGCTTGAGCAATATTTATGCTTTCCTCAGATCCAAATCAAGTTGGCCAATTAAAAACTGAAATTCATATTGCAGACAAGCCAAAACGACTTGCTAGACTTTACACATACCCTGTAAACTCTAATTATATGAGAAAATATTGTAGGCAGATGAATTATATTATAGCTAACTTTCTCTGTACTCTACCAACACCTACTCTTCTACTCGATACTCATCACTCAACCTCTCTATTCGCTTCTCATACAGAACGGCTTGGATGACGACGACGACACCGAAGACGATTCATTTGGCTACGAGGGCGAAGACGGTGACGCAGCCACCGAGGACGATCTGAACGAGGTCGTTTCCGATTTGGATTTGGAGTGCGAGAGTGCGCCCAGCCATAACTCGACGGAGCTGTTGCAGCGCTGTCAACTAACTGCCACAGAGATTGTCGTTGCCAGCGTCCAAGCTGAGGATCAGTCACGCGATTGTATCGCAACCCAAAAGGTAAACAGAACCAAATACATTTGCATATATGCCAAATTTGTGCGCATATTCTCTGCGTTGTCCTCTTCTATGTATGTTTGTTTGTTTGTTTGTAGTTGTTGTGTATGTTGATATTGCTAGTTAGAATACTTGTGCATGCCTTCTACAGTATTGTCAACTTATTCCGAACCTAAAAAAGAAAAAAAAAACAAAAACCTAACCCTCCACCTATTATTATTCCTAACTCCAAAATTGTAAACCAACAGCCAACAGAACTTGAGCTTGCAAATGAAGCGAACTGAACGATTTGACCTTTGCGATAAACGAGTTGCTCAGTTGCGAGTTGCTTGCTTGACCTTAAATAACTGTCAGCTTTTAAGGTACCAGAAAAATGATACGGGATCAGTAAGGAAAACAAAAGTTGACAGCCCTGAAAGAATATGTTTTTGGCTTTATGAATAACATTCGAGGCTTTAAATGTTGAAACTCTGAAGATTTTAAAGAAGTTGAAGTTGAAGTATAAGAAGAAGTTGAAGAAGAAGTAGAAGATGAAGTAGTAGAAGAAGAATAAGATGAAGTAGTAGAAGAAGAAGATGTGTAGTAGAAGAAGAAGTAGTAGTAGTAGAAGAAGAAGATATAGTAGAAGTAGTAGTAGTAGTAGAAGAAGATGTAGTAGAAGTAGTAGTAGTAGAAGATGAAGAAGATGTGGTAGTAGAAGAAGAAGAAGAAGATGAAGTAGTAGAAGAAGAAGAAGAAGAAGATGAAGTAGTAGAAGAAGAAGAAGATGATGAAGTAGTAGAAGAAGAAGAAGAAGAAGAAGATGAAGTAGTAGAAGAAGAAGAAGAAGATGAAGTAGTAGAAGAAGAAGAAGAAGAAGATGAAGTAGTAGAAGAAGAAGAAGATGATGAAGTAGTAGAAGAAGAAGAAGAAGAAGATGAAGTAGTAGAAGAAGAAGAAGATGATGAAGTAGTAGAAGAAGAAGATGAAGTAGTAGAAGAAGAAGAAGATGAAGTAGTAGAAGAAGAAGATGATGAAGTAGTAGAAGAAGAAGATGAAGTAGTAGAAGAAGAAGAAGAAGAAGATGAAGTAGTAGTAGAAGAAGAAGAAGAAGATGAAGTAGTAGAAGAAGAAGAAGAAGATGAAGTAGTAGAAGAAGAAGATGAAGTAGTAGAAGATATACTTGTAGAAATCGCTTACATTAAGTTGGAAGCGAAAAGCTGCTACCCTCAGTTGTCAGCTCCAAATATGCGTTACATTGTAATTTTGTTTACCAATGTAGACTGCATAAGAGAGTTCACATTATAACTTTTAAATAAAATTTTAGATTTAAAATAGATAAACGAATCTTGTTTCTTGGCATATAGCTATAATTTTGAGCAAGTTGATAGCATTCTCACACTCTTCATTCGAGTTATTAAATTCCTTTCAAATTGAATGATATATGGGCAAACTTGCTAGCAGGTTGGCAGCGCTCAGTTTAAACAGAATTTTCAACTCTTTTATAAACCTAACCTGATCCCAAATCCAAAACCTATAATACTTATAAAGTACTTTCCGCAACAATCAAAAGCATATCCCAAAGAATATTCAGTTACAAAATTCCGCCCAAGTTGGCAGCACTGCAGCAGCATGTAAATACTGTTATCGTCTATGAGTGTGAAGTGTGTGTGTGTGTGTGTATGAGTATGCGTGAGCCCTACTCTAACTGCCTGCCAATGCATTTGCCTAACCAATCTCTGTTCCACACAAACACACGAAACCGAACGCGCAGCCTGGTGACGAGGCGGACGAGGAAGACGACGACGCTGACGTTGTTGACTTTGTGATTGCGAAGCGAGCCTGGCGACCGGGCAAGAGTAACCACCACAACCACCTCAGCCACAATAGCAACGCGGCAGCTGCAGCGGCTACGCTCACCGACTTTGAGGCCGACTCTGAGAGCAGCGATCTGGAGCAGGTGCAGCAGTTGAGGCGAGGCGGAGGTGGCGCCTGTTGCAGCGGAATCTCCATCAATCAGCGCTTGGCTCAGCTAACAGTGGGTCATGTGAATATGTCGCACGCCATCAACAGCAGCAGCAGCATCAGCATTAACGGCAACAACAACGACAGTGGCAACGGCAACGGCAGCAGCTCGACACCAAATTTAACAAATTTGTCGCTGCTGCAGACGCGACACGGCAACAAAATGTTGCCGCCCCAATGCCACAGCAACCACAATGGCAAATCGAAGAGCATTGCCGTCGCAGTGATTACGCCCAATACACATCACAGCAAGGGGCATGGCCATAATGGTCACGGCCATGTGCACGATCTGAACAAGTCGCCGACGGTGCTGAGAAAGTCGCAAATGCATCGCAGTCATAATGACACCTCCAAGTTCAATAGATCCAATCGCAAGTCCAAGAATTGCGCCATTTTCTACTTCAAGCACTTGGACACGGACAATGAGACGAGCGGCGCCGGCACCGATCCGGCTGCTGAGGATCATGAGATGGAACGTGCTAGCGAAGTAAGTACCGTTAGCAGCAGACAAGATGGTGAACGGTCTTTCATGGTGTTGGTATCGACACTAAGCCACAATCATCAGCCAAAGCGAATTCGCTGCGGTTATCGACTTATCGACAATCGACGCAAAAACAAAAAAAAAAAAAAAAAAAAAAACCCATGCCGAATACACTTCAATTTGCATGAGTTTTGCATGTGTTAAATAGCCATTACTTCTCTCTTAATATCCAAAAACTAACCATATATCATAAATATATTTAAATATATATATAAATATATATATATTCATATTTGTTTTTGTATATTTTCTCTAGTCTTTGGCATGCCTAACAATTTCTTAATTAACTTTTGCTGCTCATTATCTGGTAGTCCACACATAATAATGCCACATCATTAATCATTAATCATTAAACGACTTTCAGCCCGCGCCTGAGGGGCTATAGTTAGTCGACTCATGTCAGAGTTCAGGCAGTTCTTTAGCCTCATCAATACATATAGTTCCGTGTTCGGTTTTTCCATGAACTTGAGCTTTGAGTTCATAATGAAAGTTTACTTAGTTCAAAGTTGAGCTAGATTATCTAATAATCAAAGCATTTATTTTTGTATTTAAAAAAAAACTCAGAAATTGATTAATTATCCAAATGACCTAAACCTTTAGGCAATTGTAGAAGCCGATGGAAACTAGAACTTGGAAGTTGCTAGTTGTAAATGTGATCAATGAGTGATCTGACATTTGGATCTTATGATAGTGTATATTAGATTGTAAGAAGAAGGAAAGAAGGATAGCTGGAAAGCTAGAAAGGAAAGAAGAAAGGCGGGAAGCAAGAAAAGAAAGATTGACAAAGAGAAAAGAAAGGAAAGCTGAGCTTTATTTATGAAAATTGATTAGATCGAGACCCTATGTCATACCATCCTTAGCCTAGGCTTAGCAAATCAGATTACCATACAAGACAAAAGCTAAAACTCTCTACTAGGCTGACAGAACAGGGTATTATGACTAGTTCAGCAACATGAGTTCTTCTCCATAGAACTTTCCAGTTTGCATAATTAAAAATTGCTTAAGGAATTTGGAAATTAATTTAATACAAATGAAATTCAGTTATTCGTTTGACAAGTGGAAGTTGACGCTGAGACCTGTGTTCACCTGTTGCTGCTGCAGCTCCTGCAACAGCTGCTGTTGCTGTTGCCGTTTGCTGTTTGCTCTTTGCTCCTTGGAGCTGCAAGCCAAGTGATGAGTGCATTGGCTGCATGCAAAGCCTAAGGTCACCAAGACAAACCAAACGAAACGTCACAGCATTAATATAAATTGCAAACAGAGAAAACGACAACAGCAACAGCAGCAGCAACAGCAGCAACAACAACAACTTGGAGGGCGGCACAGCGGCAACTCCTACTCTGAGCAGAGGTTGCAGCGGGCCATGGCCGCGCTGGCAGCGGCAACCGGCATTTGTTGAGGCGAGCTCAAAAGATTTTTGCCACTCAGCAGCAGCAACAACAACAATTTGTAGCTGCAATTGTTGCTGTTGCTGTTGCTGTGACTACAAGTTACAATTTGCCATTTTGCGCAAGTAACGCTAATTAAACTTCATTTTCTACTACTTCATCTTCATCGCGCTCTGCCAAGCATTGCCACAGCACAGCTACAGACAGAGCCACAGTCGAAGCCTTCGAAACTTTGACGTTGGCCCACAGAGTTTTTGCTTTTGCTTTTGCTTGAGCTTCTGCTTCATTTGTATATTGCATACTGAGTTTTTTATTTTTTGCTTTAACCTTCCTTTAGATACTGAAATCGGCTGATGCCTCATCGGATGACGACGACGAGGGTTGGCTCTATACGGCAGCAACAGGCGCAGCAGCAACATCCACTGTCGATGGTCTGCAGTCGGCTGCCATTTCATCGACAACGTCTGGCGCCGTTGCTGGAGTCAGCGACGACTCTGATAAGGAGAACAAGGAGACGCTGTTGACCACATCAGCAGCAGCAACAGCAACAGCAGCAACAGCAACAGCAACAATAATCGCAACTGTTGGCAGCGCAACTGTTGTTGCTGTTGGCGGCGGCGGCGGCGGCGGTGGCAGCAGCAACTACGACAGCAGCAGCGCCTGTTCCTCGTCCAATTCGAACGGTGTCCATACGGAGACCTCGGCCACCTCACGGATTACTCAAATGCAGCGCAGCATTGTCGACATGGACATTCAGTTTCAAATCAATGGCAGCGCCAGCGATGGCAGCAACAGCAACAGCAACAGCAACATAAGACACATCATTAGCAACAATTGCTACAAACAAATGCAATGCGACAGTGACAACAACAACACCAGCCAGCAGCAACAGCAACAGCAACTGCAACTGAATGCCAACAACAATAATCACAAGCAACAGCAACAACAGCAACAGTCTCGCTTCGACTATAAACAACAGCAACAGCAACTGAAGCTGAATCTAGAGAACGCTGCTGCGGCAACTGTTGCTGATAACACAAATGGAAATGCAGCACAGGTGAGTAGAGCGCATCAAGTGTAGGCCAAGATAAAGCTATCTAAGCTTTTCAAGTTAAATTAATCAACTTTGTTGGGGAATAGAGAAATATATATATATATAATATAAAAGAAGTTAGATAGAGGTTTACATGAGCAGAGATAGAAAAGACTTCTAGTCGAATTTCAATGAATCAGCTTTGAGAGAGAGAGATGGAGAGAGAAAAAAAAAAACTGTGAAATATCTGAAAGAGACATGATCAAGAGAGTCTATAGCTGTAAGAATATGATGTAGTTGAAAGAAGCATAATATAGAGAGTTTTTAGTCATGCTCATGAGTGTGGATTGGTTAGAAATTAGAGCGTATTAGATTAAATGATTCCATTAATATAAGATAGATCTATCGGGGTGAGTCCACAGAGAGTTTACTGAGAAAAAAACAGACCCTTCGGTATCTAATGCCTTAGAATGCCTAAATATTTATGCCATAACTTAACCATTTTCCTATTGCCACAGTCTCTTCAATCTCTTTTTAAAGTTATTCGATAGTGCATTCGACTATGTCCAAGACTTTATTGTCTAGCACTCGGATAGCTAATTATTCTTGCCATAACTAGACAAACTTAGTATTATCGCAATATACTTAGCAACATCTCCCGCAGCTGCACAGCTTGAAACTGAATGTCAATTGGTTGCATGATGTTCATTACCATAACGAGAGTTGATTTAACTTTAATCTTTCATCCGTTCATTTATTTGCTAAAAGCCTCAGCCTGGCAGACAGACAGACAGAGCTGGCTAATAAGACAAGAGCTGAGCTGGGCTAAGAGAACTCAAGTGTTGTTATGCCCTAACCATTTATGTTGTGTTGTAGACCACAAAAATTTCAAAATTCGCAAATACAAATCGCAGACAGCAGAGGTAGCAAAGTGTGCAACAGCAACATGCCACACAGGTTCCCACAGTCTTGGACTTTTCAGTTGAAGTTGGAGTTTGAGTTGCATTCGATTTCGATTCGATCGCTGACTTGCTGTCTGTCTGCCAAGTAGACTCTGAGTCTCTCTCGCTCTCTCTCTATCTCTCTCTCTCTCTCTCGCTCGTTGACTTGTGTCAATAAAGTTGCTGCTTTGTTGACTGTCGGTTGCAACTTTGTTTGCCATTAGCCCAAAACAGAGTAGTTTAAGAGTGAAGCAGGAGGAGCAGCAGGAGCAGGAGCAGCAGGAGGGTAGCTAGGTCGGAGGCACCTTTTCAATAAATGGCTACCGCCTCTTTTTCCTACCGACAACTGCGCTGCTTTGCTGGTTTCCCCTGCACCTGATGATTAAGCAGTTGGGTTAATGAAAGCGAATCATGCAGCAACTGCGCGATCGACTCCCGTCCCGGCAGCAGCTGCCATTCAAAATTGATGCCCAACTATTGACTCTTGCTGCTGGGCTGCTCTGACTGTCAGTCTGAAAGAGAGACAGGCAGACAGGCAGACAGACAGATGGACAGATGGACAGATGGACGGACAGTCAGTCAGAGCTGGCGATAGTCCAGGAAAAACTGAGCAGCGCACGTCAAAAATGGGAAAGTACGAAATTAACTAAAAACGTGTGATTTATTTCTTCATTGCGGCATACAAAACTATAAACAAAACAAAGGCAACTCAAGAGTACAGAGTGCTCTAGTCGGGAGTGAATGATGCAAAGATACTCATTGAAACATAAACTAAATTTTTTTTAGACTCATTCGTAGCTTAACTTCGTCAATTGAGAGAGAAATTCTATTCTAATGCCTGCCAGCAAAACACTCTCTGCTGTACTCTCCACTAAGTACAGGGTATAAATGGAAAAGAAACTTAGCAAATAGTTTGTGCAATTGAAAGGGTCTGCAGCGAGACAGTTGAGATAGAGGACAGAGCTGCTTCGGCTGCTGCATTGAGGACACGTTCGACCTGGCCAGATTTATGGGTATATTGGTGGCAGGCACATTGTAATAGAGCCATGCAACACGAAGCAAAGGCAACAGCAGGAAATGGCTCTGCGTCCAGCTGATTGATTATGAGACAGAGGCACTTGAAGGCATTCGCTTTGCCTGACAACTTTTAATTAAAACAACTTTTTGGTTACCTTTACAGCTGCTCTGCCACAACAACAATAACAACAGTTTCTATAGTCGTGCAGACATCTGCAACATCAGCGTTTGGCCCAGCGACATGAGCAATGGAAATTCAAGTCCAACTGCCCAGCAGAATGGCGGCAATCGTCTACCACCTCGCTCGCCCGCCAAGTCATCCAAATCCAGCAAATCGCAGGCGAGCAGCAGCAATGCGACTATGTCCCCAACTAAGGTAAGTCAAAGAGCTTAGACTTGGGCTCTCCCTGCCTAACTCTTTCTCTTGGTCATCTCATCTCCCTCTGCATTTGTCATTGCTATGAAACTTTGTGTGTAAAGGAAGCGGAAACATTTCCTGTGCTTCGTCACAGCTGAACGGAATGTCTTCTACTTAGCTTTCTCCAAGTCACATGCTGAGCAAAGCACACAATTGATTTATATTAAAGAGACGATCTTTTAGAGTCTACTATAGACTATAAAGTGATTTACCCCATACCTCTAACTACCTAACCCTCTTTAAAATACTCTCCATGTACTCTTTACAGCTCTGAGCTCAGCTAGGTAACTAGAGTCTAGATCATACAATTCTCCTGCTCAAACTCGAATATTCAGCTAGTTTCTCTCAGTGTACACTGTTCATACCTATTTTCTGTTCTATTCTCTTCTTTCATAACGTCTTTTAGCTTCTCTCCTCGCAATGACTTCCTCTCTAATCTATATCACTTTTTCTATATGCACTTCTCATATGCATAACTATAACTTGCATACAGTTTCTCTCAGTGTACACTGCCCACAACTCAACTGTGATTTCCCTTTCATCGGCACACTATAAGAGATATATATATATATATATATATATATATATATATATATATATATAGATTCCACGGTACTTTGCAATTTGTCATCTTGTTGTGGCAGCCAGCGCCGCGGCGATTCGGCGACATTGCGTGTCGCACATTCGCACAAGCGTGACCATGATCGCTTGAGAGAGCCTGGAGGGAGAGCTCAGAGACTCTACTCTGGCATTATGTATAACGGTGCGACGGCTCCTCTTTGTTGTTGTTGTTGTTGTTGTTATTGAGTTGGGCTCTCATGGTTTCAGTTTCGCTTGAAATGCACACGAGGAGTTTGCGAGTTCGATCGATTCAATCGATACAGTTGAACCACTTTGTTGGTGGTCCAACGATCGGTCCGGTGGTCCAGTGGTGTAGTGGTGCGTGTGTGTATGTTTGAATTTACCTCAAATTTCTCTAAGCTCTTTTTGTGGCTCTTTTCGTGTCAATTTGCTGGTAAACAAGTCCAATGACAAGTTGCCGCGCTGTAATGGTCTGTAAACGATCATCTTTGTAATTTGAGAGATTCATCAAAGTTATTTTTGTGAAAATCAGCGGGTGGAAATCAAAAGGCCGCCAACTGATGGACAAGTGTTTGGCAAAATGAAAGCAAAGTGGAAAATGTCTCGGAAATGTTTGCTAAATTGGCAAAACAATTTGTTGAGCTGTTGAGATGAGTTGAATATGTAGAGAAATATATATTGTATAAATTGTGGTTAATTAATGTCTTCTGAATGAATCTGTTGAAAATGCGATCTATAATGTTTTTTTGTGAAAATATATATAACAGGCAGAAGAAGGCGTGGCAGACGCCATTTCCATGATGTAGCTCATGAATGAACTCTGCACTTCTTTCATGAGCTACATCATTGATATAATAGATCTGCATATGTTTCAAGGTCTCATGAAAGAAGCGCAGAGTGATTGATATAATAGATCTGCGTATGTTTCAAGGTCTCTGCTAGTCAAGCATTTACTTCTAGAGTACTTTTATTATATATATCATTATATTAAGCAGCTCTTTGCTGATCAATCAAGAAGTAATAAAAGATGTTTTGTGCAAATATTTTTTTTTTTTTAAATCTCCAACACATTGCATTAACAACTGCTGAGCTTTATCAGATTAAATATGACAAATAGAAAATCTGTGAAACCCAACTTGACGATCATTAAAATTAACTCTTGCAGTTAAAAATTATAATTGCGGAAACTGAAGAAACTTTTATTTTTGTTAATTTTAATGATGCTCAATCAATTTTTATTATTATAAATAAAAAATGCCATGATTGCAAGCAACTTGAGCTTATAAGCTTTCGTGTCAACTCGTCGCGCCATGCAGCGACATCCGCTTCGAACATGCTTAGAACTTTATAGCTCTGTTTCACACATATTTGATATACAGACTTAAGTTGCATGATGCCTCAGCGCTTCTCTCTCAGAGTAAATCTTATACTTACTTCAAGCAAGCCCTCCATATAACACCTCTCTTTGCGCTTCTCATTGTGTGCATCGTAAACGCCTCTGCATTTTCATTTGAAGCAAGCCCTCCATATAACACCTCTCTTTGCGCTTCTCATGATGTCGTGTGCCTGCACACGAACTGCTCTTTGGTTGTTATTGAAGCAATTATTAACTGGCTGGACATGGGCAAATGTCTGCTTCTTCTTGTTGTTGTTGTTGTTGCTGCTCAACTCTCACTTTTATTTGCCCAGACACCAGCAACATGTTGCTCATCTGTATGTGTGTGTGTGTGTGTGTGTGTGTGTGTGTGTGTGTGTGTGTGTATGTGTGTGTGTGTGTGTGTGTGTCATTTGCATTTGTCGCTGACAACTCGATTGCAACGGCAGAGCTCTGCTCAGTCAGTTGGAGCTCCAATCACGGCACGCACTGTTTTCACTGTCCCTCAGGCAGCGGCGACTCCAGAGTTTCCTCTCCTGTTGCGTGCGTTGATTTATTGAGAGTGAAATTCGCGACGCTTTGATTAATATTGACAAATTTCGCAAGTTGAGATTTATTTATATGTATATTATATATATATAACAAATATATATATATTGATTAGTTTAAGCTGATAAAGGCTAAACATCAATGACGTACACTGCGTCAAAATCGAACTAATCTAATCATATCATAACGCAGCGAGCGACTCGAATTGAGTTGTTAAACAAAAATGAAAAGAAAGCAAAAATCGTATTTAAAAATTGTGAGCAAATAAACACGGCGCAATTATCGATGACAAACGCTGATCGATGACGCTGACTCGATAGTTTTTTTTTTCTTTTGACAGCTTTTTTATCTAATCTCGTTGCACTGTGCAAAAATCATTATCAGCTGAAATTTGCGTTGCTCGGTTTTTGCCAGGCAAAACTTTCAGTACGTTTCGCAGAGTCATCGACGCCGGTTGTGTTACAGATACAAATACAAATACAGATACAGAAATACAGCTACAGCTACAAAAGATATACTGTTACAAAAAAGATACAAAACAATAGAAAGCCACAAAGCTGCATTAGTTTAGCTACAATTGCTATTGTTATTGTTATTGCTATTGTTAGTATTGTTAACTTCTTGTCTGATTTTTTTTTTTTTGCGTAATTTGCATTTCAAATTGTGTTTATTTTGTGTGTAATTAAGTGCGCGCAGTGCTTGTCAAACTGCGCGATTAAATTTTGCGATTTGCGTGCTGCGTGCCGCAGTGCAATTAAATTGGCAAAACGACGATTGTCAAGGCTGCCAAAAAAGAAAACCTTTTAAAATAAAAACCAAAAAAAATAATTTTAAGCTTGAGCTGTCTGCAGACATTTCAACAGTTTGTCAGCCACTGTGTTAAAAAAAAAAACGCACCAGAGATGACAGCGTGAGCAATAGAAACTGAGTGTAAAAAAAAATAATAATAAAATAAATAAAACTAAAAAATAAATAAAAAATAAATAAATAATAAAATAAATAAAAATAAAAAATAAAAAATAAAAAATAAAAATACAAATAAAATAAAATAAAATAAAATAAAATAAAATAAAATAAAATAAATAAAAATAAAATAAAATAAATAAAAAAATGAAATAAAAATAAATCAAAATTAAATAAAGAAAAATAAAAATTTTTTGTTTTAATTGTGAATACTTTAATTGATCCAGTAAGTGATGTATAAACAATTTTTTTATATAAAATTGATTAGAATATGCAGCTGTAAATTTAACTATCGCACAACTAATCGAAGACTATCGCTTACAATTTAAGCGTGTTTTCAAGACTTAAACTTGGTAGGTTAAGATTTCTTGTTCTGAAGCATTATTCAACTCTTCGAATACTATGCTAAAAACTGTCTTCTAACCAATATCATAATCAATAAAGCTGCAACAACATTTAATCTCATACCTTGCATAGTAAAATCTAATCGAAGCAATATCTGAAGAAATTATATATATAGCCCAACTATTGTCTATATAATATGCAACTAGACTAGAGCAGAAGAAATTCCTAGTAACTCAATTGCCAACTATCGTTTAACTATCGTTTACAATATTCTTCATATTTGCTGTCCCAGCAGCTGCCAGCTTTAGCGAGCTAGCGAGCAAAGTTTCCAGTTTGTTCGCTTAATTGGCCAATGGCTAAGCAAAAAGCCAAACTCCATATAATTGTCTTTAATTATCGCAAACGCCCAATCGCAGAGGCCTTTCAATTGTAGCTGTTGTTGTTGTTGGTTTTTTTAGTGCCACTTCCAGCAGCTGTTGCTGTTGCTGCTGCTGTTGCTGTTGCTGTTGTTGCTGCTGCTGCTGCTGTAACTCCAACTTTGTAAAACGTTCAACATTTGCACATTTGGGAAAAATTGTTTCCGTTTGCAGCACGGCGTGTGTAGTTTGACAGCCGCAATGCTGCTCAAACTGTTTGGAGTGGCCTGTCCACAGGAAACTGTTAATTAAATTAAGCCAAAAGATTAGCAATAAACTTGAAGCGTGTGTTCAACACAGACGACAGACGCTTGCTTGACTTCACTTGAGAGAGTGTGATACGAAAAGACTTGAGATAAACTTGTCAAATGTAAATATGTCAAACGTATATATATACACATATATATAGTTATATCTATCTGGAGCTCGAACTGAGTCACTGAAAGACAAACTACAAAATCTACCTTGGAATTGTTCAATTGTGCAACACACACATACACAGAGAGTCACACACACACCTAGACAATTTGCAATTAAACATTTATTTTTAATGCCTCTTTGTAAAAAGGTTAACGCAAACGTTTGTTTGCCTTTGTTTTCGTTTTCGAGTTAGTTGGGCAACAAAAAAAAAAAATACCTTCAATCGTACATTATCAACGCTTCGCTGATTTTTTTTGTTTTCCTATTTTAGTCTCGCAAAGTTCTAATTGGTTGAGCAATCGAATAGATTTTGTCAAATTTACATTTTGGATTTGTTTTCTGTCTAATGTTTGTTGAAGGGTAAATGAGTATTTTAAAGCAACAGCTGTTATAGATCTTTTGTGTTTCATAGTCGAATTTGAAGTTCTCTTAATAGCAATAGAAATTTGATCAATTGAAGTACTTAAATAGAAGATTTTTATAATGAATCAAGTATATACAAAGAAGTTGTATTAATTATAGGGTATTTAAAATGACATCAGTTTCGCTTGAAATTACAATTTGGCAAGGCCTTGAGCAAAATTTTCGCTTGATTCACTTAATTGAGGCGCAAAGACAACAACAGCAAAAGCAACCAGATAAGAATATTCAAAAAAAAAAAAAAAAAAGAAAATGCAAATAGAAATTATAGATAAGAAATGATATAGAGTGAAGTGAGTGAATGCATATGACTGTACAAATGAATGCCATGAATAAACACTAATGAATAGCAAAAGCAAAAGCAAACTGAGCGAATCAACCCATTGAGAGTAGTAGCTGCTGCTGCAATTCGGAGAACTTGCTGATAAGGCAACAACCTCTAGCTCACTCTCTCTCTCTCTCTCTCTCTCTCTCTAGCATCTCTCTTCCCTCTCTCAGTCTTGCAGCTCGTCAAGTTGTTAGCTGCACTTCCTCATACGCCCTCAATTTACACTCAATTGTTTCTTTCACTCTACAATTCGCTATGCTCATTAACTAATGTTCTCTCTTCCATTCTCTCTCTCTCTCTCTCTCTCTCTCTCTCTTTCGCTCTCTCTTGTTTAGGGCAAGGTCTCGCATGATTCAATCAAGCAGCTTGTGCTCGAAGCAGAGCATTTGGTGCGCGACGCTCAGGAGTCATCGTTGAAGACGCCAACGAAGCAGAAACATTCCATCATCAAAATCTCGTCGACGGTCAAGAAACGTGAACTCCAAATGCCCGGACCCATCAAGCAGCGTGTCGAGGTAAGTAAATGTCAAATAGCACAACTCAAAATGAACAACTCTAATGAGCTCTATTCTTATTCTAGGAATGGCTTGAGCATCAGCCCTCCACACCGCAGCTGCTCGCTCGCAATCATCTTGAGGTGCCGAGCAAGCCGGATGACTGCGAGGCTTCGGGCGAGGCAAGCGAAACGGATTCCATGCCACAGACGAATCTTGTTTGTGGCGCCAACTCGGACTCTTCGGAGGGCTTCACCGACTCCATTGCCACGTGCATGCAGACGAGCACCAATTCGTATGGCAATTCAACGGAGCGCATTGGCGGCTCGGCCGAGCCCATTCATCAGCCGGCCACGCCGCTGGGCTTTGGCAGCAGCAATCAGAGTTTGAATGTGAAGATCGTGAAGCGCACGCAAACGCGTCGCAAGTCGGAGCGTCCATGGAGCGTCTCCTGCCTGTCGCAGCTGACCACCGATGCCGCCCAGTTGACCGCAGCGATCACAGACGTGGGCCAGAGCTCGCCTGGCACGGGTCTGGCCAGTCATTCGATTAGCGAGAGCGCCTTGGATTCCCTGTCGCCGGGTCCACGTGCACGCACTGCCTCCTCCTCGGGCACGGGCAGCAATGCAGCCAGAAAGGCGGACAGCAAGGGCTCGCTGCGTCGTCGCAGAGCGCGCAAGAAGCGCATGTCCGCCGCCTCGGCGGGCAGAAAGTCCGACTCGGGCTCGGAAGCACACGGAGATCTAACGCAAACTCTGATGAAATCTTGCGAGTCAATGTCCTCGCAGCAGCTGCAGGAGTTCACGAATGCATTGCTCAGCATACAGAAGGTCAGTCCCGTCAAGGATGAGCCCACGCCCGAGGCCGACTCGGAGTCACAGCTAATGGTGCCCAAATTCCGCGTCGGCTCCTTCACCACAGCCGCTCTGCGTGCCAGCGAGATTCGCTTGGGTGCACTCGCAGCACTCTCCAACTACATGCACGAGGATGAGCAGCAAGCAGGTGAGTGGGGAAGCAAGAGAGTGAGACTGAATGTATTGATTATCTCTCTTACACTGCCTTGGAATACTATTGAAACGATGTGAGGAGTGGCCACTTCCGTGTTTATATGCGATATAGAATAACTCATGATATCATGCAATTCGGACTTATCTGCAGGCATATTAGAATTTGGCCATGTTATGTGTCACGTAGAACAGCTAAAAGAAGAGAGAGAAAGTTTAGAGAAAGTTTTAATAGAACAAGTCAAGTTGATATAATGAACAGACTTTAGAGTATACAGCTCCTCTGAGATTATCTATCTCTTAATCAAAGACTCTAATGGCAAGCAGGCATTGTTTTTAAATCTTTATATATATATTTCTATATATATGCCTATATTTCTTCTTGTAGTTTTATAGAACTAACTTTTGCGGATATCTCAATCAAATTGAAATTATAACCTTTACTACTCGTCTGACATGCCCACATAAACCATATCAAATCGGAATATTAACTATGTCTGTGAGGGTATTTTCAGCTAGCAGATAGCATTTCTTTTGTCTATATATTGAAAGTGTTCATATATATATAACAATTGTAGAGTAAACGATAAGATATTCCACACTATCAGAGCTGAAATGCTAAAAGAGCTCAAAATTTATGATGTTTAAGTAACTGAATATGTTTCACGTAGTGACGCCTTTCTCATTGTGCTTATCAATGAGATATAGTTGTATATAAAATAGGAATATCTAAGTGAATATTCGATTCTTTATCTGCGAAGCTATGTTAGTTAGCAGATATATGTATATATTGATATATTGATCTTAATGAAGCACATATGTATATTCATTCATTAATATATATATATATGTATAGATATTGCTTCAATATCATTCAAAATCGTTTCAATAGCATTCAATGGCCCGCTCTTAAAATACTTTTCTATCTATCTATTGTATATGTTTTTCTTACGCAAGCTCGCACGCTCGTACCCAGGCCAAAAGGTACCGCAACATGCACCCGAAACCCCCTTCGCATACCCTATAAAATTGATATCTAATATTTGTGCATATTAAACATTTATATTCCTCTATAGAGCTGAGCACTGAGGAACATCACAGCAGCATCTCGGAAACTGCTTGGGATAACTATCAAGAGAAATACAATTCAGAGAACTATTCGGAGGGCTTGGACTCGGATGCAGCGCGTCGTCTGTTGGAATTCGGCGATGACTATCGGTGAGTAGCCAAGTTCTATTTATATATATTTATATATATATATATATATATATATATATATATATATATATATATCTGATATATGATTTTGTCTTATGATTTGATTTGATTTGTGTTCTTCTAGCAATTTCATTGACTCGCAGTCGGACTGCTGCAGTTCGCTGTCGGCTGCCAACAATTTGGATTCGTTTTCGCCGCCGCGCATGGACTCGCTGCAGCAGCACGAGCTGAAGGCATTGCACATTACCCAGGAGACAATCAGCAGCAGCGTCGATCACGCGCGTCGCCAACGCGCATTGGAGCTGCAGTACGAGCGACGTCGCAAGACACTCGAAGTGCGACGCAAGTCCTGTCAAGGTAAGGCACACAATTACAGGGTATATTTTCTCTTGGCATATCAAACTCTAATGCTTTAATCTTTTGCAGACATGGCTGATGCTATTAGCTCGCAGCAGGAGCAGCTGCAGCAGCAACGCGAACTGCAGCATCAGGCAACCACTGCAAATCTCTCCTCCTCGGCCACGGCGCTGATGACGCCCAAGAACTCTCAGAGCTCAGCTCAGTTGCCCGCACGCACTGATTCGGTGGGTCGTAAACTAGAGTTCGGTGGCTCGATGAGCCACTCGGCTCAATCGCTGCTGCGTCGCACCTCCGAGAGCGACACCTCAACCAGACGCCGTCGCACTGTGACGGCCGATGAGCGCAGACGCTCCTCTCGCAATCTGGAGAAATGCATCAAGGTTATTCCGGCCACGTCCTCATCGAGCGGCGATGACTCCGAGGATGGCGAGCAGGAGATGCGCTCGCTGCTGCAGCAGAGCAAGGACAGGCTCGAGGATACGCGTGCCCTAAAGATACGCTGTCATCTGCTGAGACCAGAGGATTATGTAAGTTGAATGAATTTGAAGAGATAATGTAAAGAGAGAAATGAGACTGTGATATATTAGAACTGATGGATAGCAAGATAGCGAAGATCGGAAGATTTACTATATGAAATGGTTTCAAAATAGTTTTTTTTTTTTTGCCTTGGACTAAATAATTGTTTTTATTTAACTATATATTATATAAGGCGATGGTATAGTCGGATAGTCGCCAATTTCTATAGTTTTGTAGACATCAAATATTGTAAATACACAGAGAGAAAATGTCTTAGATCTTTGTAAATGAATGCTCTATGCTTATTGAAAATCTATATAAAATAGAGAACTCATAATGAAATTTATATATTTGAAAATACCAAACTTTGTTTACTGTCCATTGGCTCAGCGTGATCTAAAATGATTTAGGCAAGTTTCTTAGTAGAATCTTAGTTCTATGATATGTTTAACTAAAGAACTTGAATTAATGTTCCTTTCTTCTCCCTTTTTCTATGCAGAACGAGATAATTAACACTTGCCGTGACAATATACGCTGCTTGGAGGCTGTGCTGAGGGGTCCGCCTGGTACAGTGCTATCGACTCAGTGCGCCGGCCAGACAAAAGGTGAGTCCTTGCCGCGAGGCTGTCGGCTAATCACATCTGCAACTGCAACTGCAACTGCAACTGGACAACAAAATGCTGCTACTGCTGCCGCTGTTGGTGCTGCCGGTGGTGCCGGTGCTGCTGCTGCTGCTGCTGCTGCTGCCACGCCCATGCCCATGCCCATAGTCGAGTGCAAGTGTGCGCCCATAACGCGATTTGTGGCCCGAGTGATTGACTTTGTATTGGATGTTGGCAATTTGCTGGAGCACTTCACGCTCTATCGATTTCTGGCCGGGACGCTGCGGACGCTCTATGCGCTGGTCAATCGGCCCATGGGGCGGCTGGAGCGTCTCTTTGCCGGCTTTCGTGGGCTGCTCTAAAAGCTAAGAAACGAGCTACCAGTTGCTCTCAAACCTGCCCTGTGCCTTATCAAACTTTTGCCAAGCGAATGAATTTTGTATTATTATTATTATTATGATTATTTTTATTATTATTATTATTTTTTTTTTTACATTATTTTTTTGTAATTATTTTTTCTTGGAAAAATTTTGTTTTTGCATTTGACAAAACGCATTTTGCATCGAATTTAATTTGCATTTGTTTTAATCTTATCTTAAAGTAAACAAAATATTTATTATTTTGCATAATTTTTTTGGCAAATAAAAACTAATCATTTTTATATGAAGAAAAACGAAACACCAATGCATTTCAAACTGTTCTAGTCTGCTGTACCCTACGTCTAGAGTATTCTTATATTTATATATATTTATATTTAAATTTAAATTTAATATTAATTTGGTGTACTTGTTTCGTTTATGCTTGTGTTTTTGTCAAATGTTTAACCAAAATTAATTTTTAGTTTATTTTTATTTTCATTTTTATTTACTAATTGTATTTGAATTGTCGCACAAATTGCGGTTTATGGGCCACACTCGCACACTTGTATTCAAAGATAGATAAATTTAAGATATATGTAGATAGCCCTTTACAGTTGTGCAGCCATTGTGCTAAGCTACACTGTCTCTTAGCTTTGTGCATGCTTCTCAAACTGTCTCGTAATATAGATATTTGTATATTTAGTTTGTGATAAATTTGCTTAAAATTATGCGCATTAAGATCAAACGCTGCTATGACCCTCAACAAGAACGAAATTTCTCGTTGCCAAATGACGTCATTTTGCTTAATTTATTAAGTTGGATTTGTTGAAAGAATGCCAAATAGCTCGTAAACTGTAGAGCCAATGAATTTATGTAGGCAATCAATAAGAAAGGGCGCTAGGTGGCGTATTGAATGTGACTCTGACTATGACTCTCTAACTGTAGCTCGTATGTGTGTGTGTGTGTGTTTTATTTTGTGTCCGTCACTTGCTATTGTTGGGTAGCTGCTATCATAGCGTATCATCTGCTTTTGAAAATGACGTCGTCGCTCTCTGCACACATATCGACGCATGCGCACACACACATACGTAAGCATATATACATGTGTGTTTCAATATGCTTAAGCAGAGCAGACACGCACACACACATACATAAATGTGTGAAGCCAAGTTCAAAAGTTAACCGCTGCGCGCTCAGTTATTTACCTCTCTCTCTCTCTCTCTCTCTCTCTCCCTCTCTCCCTCTCTCTACCGCTCTTACTCTCCCTCTCTCATTTTGTCGCCGTCTACCTGAAAGCTGCTGCGCCAAAAACGATTGAAACATCGCAGTCTCAGTTCATTTTCAGCGTGCGCTCCAAGCGGTTCTCTTCCGTCGTCATCGTCGTCGCCGTCTTCGCATTCACCTTCTCCTGCGCCTTCGATGTAGTCGTATTTGTTTTTAACTGTAATTTACTGTGCTTCCGCGCGCTGTAAGAACTCGCACAACTGTTATTCTACAATACAAAAATCTCATTTCCATTAAACTAAATAATAGTAACAACTGTGATAGCAACAACAACTAAAAATCTTAATAACTCTCGTCAAACGTTTGCCACCCATTCATAAAAGTCGCGTGTTTTTCGCCCTTCGTCTAAGACTGTATAAGAGTGCAGTATAAGAGCGCATCGTGACGTGTGCTTGGCATTGGCATTTTCAGTTTTCTTTTTGTTTACTCGACGAGTTTCCCAACTTTTCGAGGTCAGCGCACAGCGTGTAAACAAATCTTCAACAAAGCAACGCCCCGCGCTCAACTCAACAGTAAACAATCAATTGAAATGTTTTAAAACGCAAATTAATTTCGAAAATTGATTTCAAGTGGCGCCGCCTGGCGTACAAAAGAGCCGGCTGGCCAAGCAGCGTTAAGTGGGTCACTGCAAAGGGTGCCCAGGAGTTAGTAGTAAGAGCAAGCGAGAGAGCACCATAGCGTGTGCTAGAGCAAGCTCAGCTGGCGACAATCATGTCCAAAATAAGTGTCGCTGTGCAAACGGATATATGTGGCATGCTGTCGGCCAGCTCATCGGCCTCCACGTCGCGCTCTTCGTCGGAGCAAGGTAAATACCGTTAGAGAGCGAAACAGAGATGTCTCCCATGCTAAAGCAAACAGACTCGCAAACAAAAGGAAAACTTATCGCGCATAACTGCAAACAGGTGTAAATGATGTTTTCGAAAAGAAGAAGAAGAGAAAACAAAGATCTCAGATAAGCAACAGAGACGTTAGAGCAGACTAATTGGTTACTAACTGCTGCTGACGAAAGTGAAATAAGTAAGCATGTGGGAGGAGCAGCGACAAGGGCATGGACTGGCAGGGGCAAGGGCAGAGTCTGACAGTGGTGGCTAAATTAAAAGCCTCTTAAGCTTATGCATTATGCATGGACCGCATAGAAAAACTGTATTAAGTTGGGGCTTTCCATTATGCTCGCAGTGCTTAAATTAGTAAAGGCCTAATTAATGAAGTTACAAGTTTTTTTGTCTCTTATATTTCATATAAAAAAGAGTGTCCAATTAGCTGAACAACATTTTAAAGTTAAAGATGCTTAGCTTGTTATTATTATTATTTTAGAGTTAGACGTACATTTAGGAAGAGCCAATTTAATGTAACTAAACTATATACGAAATGAAGTATCTATTATTTATAAAGATATTTGAGCTCCCCAAAATTGTTTTTCAATTTATATTATTCATAAACGTTTTCTTAGTAACTCAACTTTCGCTAAGTGCATAGATTAGTAGAAATTATCCAAGCAATGATTCATAGCATTATAACATGTAAAAAGGGTCTATTACATATGCTATGATCAAATATTACATCATCTTCGCGAAGTTTAGCATTTTTACATATTTTCGCATTTTTTTCTGTCAGTGTAAAATGACAAAACTTTATTAAGTAATAAAAACAAGCATAGTAGCTGTTGAGTAAACTTTAATATGCTAAAAACTTTCCATAAAAATTGCAATTAAGTTTAACTTTTCGCTCAGTGTATTCAAATGTTATCTTTTTTCCTAGAACACAGAATTTGCCTTTCGGGGGCAAGCCCTGTACTGCATACACAGTCCATATATATTCCATATGAGCCGATAATGCTAAGTGGAATATATACTATGTATAACTGAATGCTTGTTTCAAAATCCAATCAGATTACACTGAAACACAAAAGCGCTTAAAGTGAGCTATTTGAGTAATGCGAACATAAAAATATGCTTATGAGATAATAAAAATCTTACATGTTTATCATGGAGAGCAGCAAATGTTATGCAATCCAATTGAAGTGGACTGAAAGAGTGCTTAATCTCCCCTCTCTTTCTGTCTCTCTCTCGCTCTCCTCTTCACCCACCTCTCAACTTTTCTCAAGTTCCACATCTTTGACTAGTTTCAAAGTCTTTAGCTCATTCCTCAGTTGATGCAACTGCAAAAGAAATGTAGCTGAGGAAAAACCGTTTGTGCTAGATTTTCTTCTGCTGCTGTTGCTGCTGCTTCTTCTTCTGCTGACCGACTTTAGCCACCTGTTGCCACATGCCACAGTTTGATGCCAAATTGGGTTGGTCGCTGCTCGACTGCCATGGCTAATTAAACATCGCTGTCAGCCATAAACTTCTCTATGAGCAAAAGGGGGTTGGAGAAATGTGGGCGTGGCAAGGGGCAACGTCATTGCAATTGCAGTTTTTTTTTCTCTCTCCCTCTTTTATAGGGCGTTGCATTATGGCCATCGAGCTTTATGGCCCAAGCTAAGCTACGCTACTCTGGCTCTTCCTCTTATTCACGCTCAACTTGATACACTCATAAACTACTCATACACTCATATACTCATACACTCATTAACGGTACTCCTGCACAGTAGTGGGCTCTTTTATGGTCAATTGTTGGCGTTCCGCTTTGATGTTTTATTTTCCAGTGGGGAAAAAGCGTTGAACCCAAGCTGAGGCAATGGCAAAAACCGGAACTTAGGTTCAACGTGGGTCAAAATGAATACAAAAGTAAAAATAGCTATACAATTGTTTATATAAAGCAAAAGTCTGGCGTCATTCTATCGATTAATTATAAGAATCAAAAATGTTTTGATTTTTATTATTCTTTCGATTCTAATATTTTGCTTTGGCCCCATTTGCGGTCGACCTTCAAATCGCTGGGAATTGTTGTTAAATCATTGAAAACTGAAATCGTATCGCATTGAAACTGAAATTGAAATTGATAAATGGTTTACAATTTCATATCTAATGCGGTTTCTGCTGCTGCTGCTGCTGCAGCAGAGCTTGAGGTGAGCTTAACACACCTTCCCACATGGAATTGCCATCAGAGAACAAATTGCATTCATTTCGTTTGTCTTCGGGGCGTGTTTCCTATCCAAAAATACTTTTGACTGCACTCAAGCGGAAAATGACAAACGCGGTAATTCTTATATCTAGTGTTGCCAGAGAATCGAAAGTTTTTAATCAACTATATATTGAAAATTAAATTTTAAATTGTTAAGAATATTTTCGATCAAATTCAAATTCATAAACAGACCTTGAAGCATTCAGAGAGAGAGAGAGGGACAGATATAATCAATGAGTGAAACAACAGAGAGAAAGCGATATAGAAAGAGAGATAGGGAAAGAATTATCAGGATAATAGAGAGGGAGATAAGAATGAAAGAGCTATATGAAGCAAAAGAGTAAAAAGAAAGAGACAGGAACTGAGAGAGACGTAGAGCGAAATAGAGAAGGGTGCAATGAGAGGAAGATAGAAAAGGAGACAAAAAGAGGGAACTAAAAAGAGAGAGAGAGAGAAAGATTGGAGTAAGAAAAACTATTGTACCCTGACTTCCCATTTTAATGGGTTCAGGATATAAAAAGAAATAAATAGAGATATACACCGAACGAAAGAGGGGTATTGAATACGAAACGTATAAAACATTAAGACAGACGCAAAATTGAGAACAGAAACTCTGAAGAAAGATATATGTATATAGAGAGTGAGTGAGTTAGAATGATGAGAGAAGCTTTCAAAATAATTGAGTGAAGCATTTTACAGTCAATTTTTGTATTTTCATTCCAAAAGGAAAACTTGTAATTAAAATGCAAAAAATCATAAAATAAAATGAGCTCAAATTCATATATTAAATATTTCATTTTAATTAGTAGCTATAAATACAACTATTTTTTGCTTTTAATGAATTCCTAAAATAGTAATTAACATTTGCTGCTAAGCAGCCGCAGCTAACGACTTTCACAGATTTAATAGATTGGCAAATTTTTTTTTTTTTTTGGCGGCTTTATGCTAATCGCATTATCTCTTTCGATTCATGAGTCGCTCCACTCGCTAATCAGCTTTAAAAAAGCCAAAACAGCATTTTTGTTGTTTATTTTTGGCAACATTTTTTTTTTTTTTTTAACAAATATTTTACTAATTATATATAATTGTTGACATCGTTTATTTCTTGCCTATTTGCTTCACATAATTATTCAAGAATATGTGCGAAGCTTCGCTGAGGTGGTTCGCCTTTAGGCAATGCTGGCAACCCTGCCTCGTTGCCCATCTTCGACTCTATTACTAAATAAATATGTTTTGTGTCTGCTGAAGACAAGAATCGTGCCGGTTGGCCAATTGGCACCGCCTTCTCTGTTCGGCGTGCCACACCTTTCCTTGGCTTTTGTCGCATTCTCGTTTCGCTTTATGAGTCCTTGTCACGCAGTCGTATCCTTGTGCCCATTTCGGAAAGGTCTTTGGTAACTGGCATTTGTTTAAATGGCTAAAAATAATATAAGAAAAGAGAGTTGAAATTAGTTTGGTATAGAAACATGTTGGCAATGGGAAATGGGATTGTGTTTGTGCCTAGCCTGGACTTGCCCAAAGGCATATAAAAAGTTCGCTTTGATAAGCAAACAATTTTTGGGAAGTAATAATAAAAAACGTATAAAGATGTAGGTATATATAACTATATGGAGATGATTAAACAGTTGACAATTTGAGGCATTCATTCGTCATATTTTGTTTAAATAAAAAAGTAAATAAAAGTTTATACAGAATGTATCTATTTGTAGATGATTGTAGATGAATGACAGCTGCTGTAGAGTGCAGAGAGACAGAAAAATAGAGAGAGAGAGGGAGAGAGAGAGAGAGAGAGAGAGGTGTAGAATACTTGTTGATTACTTTTATATGGAATATTATATTGCCCATTAAAATTTATGTATATTTTTTTAAAGAACTATCTAATACTGAGAGTGCAGGTGTTAGAGATAGATAAAACCAGGGTATAAGATGAGAAAGAGGGAGAGATAGAGCGCTAGTGAGGTAACAAAACTATTAATAATTAATATAGATATTTATAGGGTATTTTACTATGACAAAGTACTAATGAAGAGGGAGGAAGAGAATGGCGGACCGATAAAAGATAGAGAGAGATAATAGTTAGAAGATAGATAGAGAGAGATGGCAGATAGAAGATAGATAGAGAGAGATGACAGATAGAAGATGGATATAGAGAGAAGAGAGAGATGACAGATAGAAGATAGATGGAGAGAGAAGAGAGAAAGAGATGACAGATAGATAGAGAGAGAAGAAAGAGAGATGACAGATAGAAGATAGATAGAGAGAGAGAGTGAGAGAGAAGAGAGAGAGATGACAGATAGAAGATAGATAGAGAGAGAGAAGAGAGAGATGACAGATAGGAGATAAAACATAGGTAGAGAGAGATGAGAGGTATAAGATAGATGGAGAATGAAGGACAGATTGAATAACTACAGAGAGAGAGAGAAAGAGAGACACGAGAGAGTGCTGAGAGAAGAAACAAATGCATATACATAGATATAGATAGAGTACAGACACAATGCATTGAGATCTTTAGAAAGTGTCTGTGCTTGTTAGATTTCCCGCCAGCTGCATTTGACTGACTGAAAACACCTTCAAACATCTACAGAAACAGCTTGTCAACACCTCCTCGAGTGCAACGCCCACACATTAAAGCATTTTACAAGAATGTGAATTTGCTACACAAATTTTAGTTTGCATTTCTCTTATATTTTTAATGTATTTTCTTTTTGCCAGCTTTTTGTGGGCGTGTCAATGCCCTTGGATTGCATTTTGTGGTTGCATTTGCATTTGCATTTCTCTGTCTTGTTTTTTTTGTTTGCTTAAATAATTTTCGCAGCGTGACGAAATGTAAACACAAATTTCACTTGGCAAAGTCAGCAAAAATGTAGAAGAACCAAAAAAGAAACTAAGGAAATAAAAAAACAGAAATTCGCTGAGCTCAGTTGAAAGAGTTTTCCAATTAGAATTAAAATTTGCCTGCAATTCCAATTGGCGATTGCCAATTGGCAATTATTGCGCTAATTGTTGATTAAAGTGAAAGTTTTGTGCAATTTCCATTGCTTAGCAATTGGCTAATCAATTTTATGAGCACTCTTTAAGCGTTTATCCAGCTGCGCAGATTATTAATTTCCACTGCGCTTTATTACGATGATCGAGCTTTTCACTATAGAGATAGATGTAGATGGGAGCCGCACCCCACCCCAATCACCAGCCTCTGGCACGCCCCTTTTGCTGTGTAAGTGTGCAAATCATGGCAGCGATGCGGCGGGTTGTTGCCTGATAATGTTTAGTTGCCTCGGCCAACGCCCCACCAGGTAGCCAGGCAGGCAGCCAGGCAGGTGGCAGGTGCAAAGCCCTCAACTTTGGCTGCGTTGCGTTGTGCAATCCGCTTAAGATTACGAGTTTTTCGCTTGCTTGCAAAGTGCGTAGACGATCGAGGTGGACATCCTTTACGGATATCAATTGGACTCGAGAGACAGAGATAAGACTGTGCAAGTTTCTGAGGAAATGGAAAAGCTGCACAGTGGGCAAAAGCTATTGAAACGCAATCTGAAATTGCAAAAGCAAAGCTTTAAATGCATTCAATGAATGCAGGCAATGTGCTAAGGATAAACGATTTCAGTTCGATTGTCGATAAATTTCCATAAAGGTACCATATTACGGTATCTAAATTTGTTATCGATTTCCATTAGTTTTTAAAGTCTTTCAATAATACTTATCGATTGCTATCAGACAACTGAGTAGACTTCAATGAAGACCCAATGTGTTATCGATAAACGATTGTTATTAATATATGAGACTATATTGAAAGTTGTTCTAAATTTCTGTTCAATTATCGGTCAATTACTATAATGGTATTTGATTAGAGTATCTAAATTGAGTTATCGATTTCCATAAGTTTTTAAAGTCTTTCAGTTATCGATAAAACTTATCGATTGTCATCAGTCAGCTGAGTAGACTTCAATGAAGATTGTTACTAATATATGAAACTATATTGAATGTTGTTCTAAATTTCTGTTCAATTATCAATCAATTACTATAACGGTACTTTATTAGAGTATCTAAATTTGTTATCGATTTCCATTCATCTTAAAAGTCTTTCAATTACTTTAATGATAAATTAATAGAGTATCCAAATTGAGTTATCGATTTCCATAAGTATTTAAAGTCTTTCAGTTATCGATAAAACTTATCGATTGTCATCAGTCAGCTGAGTAGGCTAGCAAAGATGTCTTCCCAATTCAATTTGCTGTCTATTCATTTACATTTCATTATGCTCGTCCCACTGTGCGCTAGTTGCTCGATCGTTTTGTTGCGCTCGAGCTCCTCTGTCTGAGGCGGGCTTGGCTCGCCGCATGAGTGCAGCTCAGTTCAGTCAACCAGTTTCAGCTCGACTGGCAACAAGTTCGGTTTTGTGCGCTGCTGAAGCTGCTCCTGTTCCAAAGTGCGTGCAGTGCAGTGCGTAGTACGTGAAGTGCCTGACAATCGAAGCGAGTGTGTGTGCACTTAATATTATAAACAGCCTCAAGCTGAAGCTCAGACTCAGACTCAGACTCAAGTTGTAAATAAACCTCAACCTGCGGCTAAATGCCATCCACCTGCTGGGTGAAAGTAATTGCCTTGCAGATGTGTTCGCACAATTCAATTAAGTGATCAGTTGGGTTGAAGCCTTGCCACAAGTCGGTTCACAGTTATTAGAGTACTGAAGTCTATTTACTGGACTATTATTAGTAATACAGTAGTTTTGGGTAAGTTCTGTAAAACCTTTTACTTTATGCAGACATAGACTCGCAGAGTCGTCTGACAAATCAAGTTCGCCCAGCGTCTGCCTTGAAGTTATTGTCAAGTTTAGGTTTACTGCCCACGAGTTTTTGTTGAACAAACAATTGAGAATTGAGACTAGAAGATGCCCTTTATAAATTAATTTTGCAATTGAAATACTTTTGTATAAGTTAAACTCTGCTTACGCACGAATTCTTATGAATCATTTATGTTGCTATCCAATGTTTTCATGTTTACTCTTTTATTTGTATCAGATTTCATATTGTATATAAATCATATAACTCTCTGCATTGCTTCCACTTTTTCTTCAGCTAAAGAGGCTTACATCAATTGGTTGTATATAGAAATCTTGTTTGATTTATTGAAATCATTTATTTTTTAAGTTTTCCTCTATTCGTTGTCTAGGCAGCTCTCTCTCTCTCTCTCTCTCTCTCTATTGAATTGTAGCTGTACTATGCCTAACTATGCTCTCTTGAGTCTCAGCATTTTCAAGCCCATATACCCATTTTGCATACAGTCATAACTACAGGGTATATATAGAGTCTTCTATTCTATGAGGCGTCGCCTGTTGCTGCAATTGCAAAGAATAGGCGCTGTCCTACTCCCACACGCTCGCAGTGTGACACAACTCATATACACATATTATATATACAGAGATATTATATATACAGAGATATTACACAGAGATTATTACCCTTCAACTGTTCCACTCTGGCGCGCTTAGTGCCAAATGTTGATTGCTTTTGCAGCTTTTATCATTTTCGTGTGCCTGTGCAAACAAACAAAAGTTTCACTTTACATATTCACAGACAGTGAGAGAGCGAGAGAGAGAGACTGAAGAGAGAGAGAGAGATAGAGGCAAATGGAAAGGTTTTGCTTTAGTCTGAAAGGGTCTCAAATCCAAATTCAAATTCAAATTCAAATTGCGTCAATTATCGAGAGTTTTTGGCTTTCTCTTGTTAATTTTGTCTTGCATCATTAACTGGGTTTAAATTGTTTGCTTTGCAGATCTGTTGGCCAACTGGGAGGATTTGCTTAACTGGAGCGAGAATGCGGCCAGCGCACGCAAGCTGCAGCAGGAGATGAGCGCACTGAAGCACACGCTGTGCCGTCTAGGTGATCCGTCCACGCCGGAGCTGCTTGACACAGAGCCGGCCATCCAAGTGGCCATAGAGGCCTTGAAGGTGAGTTCGCGTTGAGATCTGAGCTGAGCTGATAAATATAATGAATTTGCATTCACAGCACGATCAGACACAGCTGAGCAGCTATCGCACCAGCATGCTGCGCCTGAATGCCTCTGTGCATAGCTGGCTAACACGGCAGGAGCGGCGGCTGCAGCAGGAGCAGCAGCAACAGGAGTCCGAACAACTTCAACAGAAGGAGAAGAAGCTGCAACTGGAGCAGCAGCAGCAGCACGAGGAGCTGGAGCAGGCAGGAGGCGTGGCCATTACTGTGACGGACAGCAATGGCAACCAGGTGATGGAAGCCTCCACTGGCACCTGCGATGTGTCCAGCCTGATCAGTGCCGAGCAGGAGTTCCACAAGCACCTCAAGGACGAGGTCAGCGACATGTATAGCGCCTGGGATGAGGCAGATGCCAGGTAAGTGCACAGAATATAGATTTGCCTGGATCAGCTGATCACTGATCTTCTGTTTTCTGCTTTTCAGAATCAACTCGCAGCTGGAGATGCTCACGAATTCGCTGATTGCCTGGCGTCAGCTGGAGTGTGGCTTGAGCGAGTTCCAGCTGGCGCTTGGCCAGGATCGTGGCACACTGAAAGGCTTGGAGGGTGCCCTGGACAAGGGACAGGCGACGCCCGTGGAGCTGGCGCAGAATGTGAAGCTGGTGGCCAAGCTGCTGTCGGAGAAGGTTAATGTCAGCCAGGAGCAGCTGCTCGCCGTGCAGCAGCACCTGGATCCCAATCACATCTATCACATTGCCAAGTTCACGGCGTCCAATGGCTCTTTGTCTGATTCGGGTATCTCGGACGGCGGCGCCACCTCCGATGGCGGTTTGTCTGAGCGCGAGCGTCGTCTGGGTGTGCTGCGTCGTCTGGCCAAGCAGCTAGAGCTGGCGTTGGCGCCAGGCAGCGCCGCAATGCGTTCGATTGCTGAGCGCATGGAGAGCGCCGAGGCGGAGCTGAAGCAGCTGCAGAATACGTGCAGAGATTTGATTGTGCGCACAGCTGCCTCGCATCAGCAGAAGCAGCAGGAGAAGCTAAAGGAGCAGAAGGAGCATAAAGAGCATGAGGAGCAGAAGCAGCCACTGGCCAACGGCCACGCCAAGCAACTGGCAGTCAAATCCGCCACGAACTCGCCCAAACGTCGCAACGGACGCAAGCCTCGTACAGCTGCCGAGAAGCAGGAGAAGCAGGCGCTGCCCAAGGATCAGGAGCAGCAGGTTGTGGAGCAGATGCAGCGCATAGTGGCCGCAGGCGGCGGTGGTGATGAGCCACCCGAGGATCCAGCCACCATGCTGGACAGCTCCGATGATGATGACGATGCCGTTGCCAAGGCGAAGCCTCGTGGCTGGGCGTGGCGCATCGCGCGGGCAGCTGTGCCCATGCAGCTGGCGCTGTTCACGTTTTTTTGCGCTGCGTGCATGATGCAGCCCAATTGCTGCGATAATCTGAACAATCTGTCCATGAGTTTCACGCCCCAGTTGCGCTATATACGCGGTCCGCCTCCAATTTGAGCGATGCAAGTCGCGCGCGATTCACAAAACGCGCGCGCGTTTTTATGTAGGCAGCAAATAATTTACTTAAGACGAGTATCGTTAAGCAATCTAACAGCCAGTTAGGTGCCAGTCGGGCAATATATATAGATATGTATACAGATCCCGATAATAGCAGTCGACCTCGCGGCGAGGCGACTCAGGCGCGTTTCACGCGCGTTTCTCGCGCGACTCGAGCGCGTTTTACGTTTTGCGTCTTGCGCGCCTTGAAGTAATTTGCATATAAACATTTTTTTGTGTTTTGTGTTTGTTTGTCTTTTATGGAAGCGGAGGCACTTAATTTCTTATTTTTTAAAATGTTTAATTGAAGTGGAAAACAACGCGAGTTATGCTTAAGATATACCCTACATAGATTTTGATGATTTGATGGATCGTTTCGTATAGTAGTTATCTTAAGAGTTCAATTGCGGTTCTTGCAAACATTTATAGATTTTTTTTTACGAGAAAGCCTTTAAAATTAAGTGCGAAAACAAGTTTAAGCTCAACTTTAGCAATTAGAAGGAGTAAGAGCAGGAGGAGGAGGAGGAGGAGGAGGAGGAGGAGGAGGATGAGAGAAGTTTCAACAAATGAGATTGAGGAAATCCAAGTCCATGACAGATCGTGGCAAAAGGAAAACATTTATATATTCGTAAACGTACTTAGAACGATATTGCTGGGTGCATGGAACCCGCCCACATATCAACAGTAACATTTATAAGGCATGACACAAACTCCAGTTAATAGAAATATCATTTAGAAGGAAACAATAAAACATTTCAATTGCGATTATTTTTGGTCAACTTTTCTGTTTGTAAAACACGTAAAGTGCCTAAGAGGAGACCCAGCCGCAACGAGTGGGCTCATCACGAAGACAGCGAAACGTTCAAGGACGTGGACGAAGAAGAAGAAGCAGACATCGAGAGTGCAGGACAGGCAACATAGCAAAAGAGAAGCTAAAGCCTACCATATGGGCCGCCAAAACCAGTTGAGAATTAGAGTTTCTATTTTTATACGCAAATGCAATTTATACAAACAGTTCGCGAGCCTTGGCAAACACCTAACGCTCTATTTAATCAGTTTTATGTCTATTATATTAATAGGATAAATGCTAAACTTTATGAAAAAGAAATATACGAAACAGAAATATATCTAAACTATAATTCAAGAAGAGATGGGAACAGAGAATTTGTATCTAAAGTTGAACGCAGGCAGAATTGCGCAACTAGTTAAACTATGTTTAGATTCTTATTTGGCAAACACTAATTAAATTATAATCTATTTATAAGTTTCATTATATCTTGTGAGTTTTCCAACTTTCAATGCAAAAAAACAAAAAAAAAAAAAAAAACTATATGAAAAGCAAAAAATAAAAGTATTAAAAGAGCAGAAATTTTCAATGGGTTTCAATTTATCATTTTTAGGATCAACGTTCTACGTCTACGTTTTGTTGATTGTCTGATTTCAGAGTTAATAGTTAGATATATTAAAGTCCCTGCTCTCGACTATAGAATCGGATGCTAGGTCGGCCACCAGCTGTTGGTAAACTCCCTCGGGCACCACAGTTCCCACGATCTTTTTGTTTGTGTCTGTCTTCACGCGTATCATCTGGATCTTGCGGCCGTCCTTCTCGATGATCAGCGCTATGCGATCCCAAATGGGCAGCATCAGGCCCGACAGCACGTGGTAGGTGCGCACCCTGAGACCCACGCCGCACTTGATGCCGAAGGGACAGCGACGATTCCAGTAGATGTGTGAGCACATGCGCAGGCACTGATTGTACTGCATGTCCCAGAACTGCTGCACTGCCTCGGGCGAGGCCTTCACGTAGCGATTGCTAATCGAGCTGAGTGTTTCTGTGCGCACCTGTGGACCTGTATTGGGTCGATAGATCTTCATGTTGAGCTTGCTGGGATCGCTGGTTGCGATCTGGTCCGGCTGGGCATTCAGGCAGAGAATGGCGCAATTGTTATTGTTGCGCTCCTGCTTGAATGTGTAGAAACCTTCATGCTCCTGGCGAGCCTCTTTCTTGAATCTAAGGAAGATAGAGAGAGAGGAAGGAAAAGAGTATAGGAGAGCAGGCTAATGGGGAAGTATTTAGAAAGCAACTAGACAAGTCCACGTTTCTTAGACTTAGTTAACTTACTTGGCTAGAGCTAGCTCGTAGGACATACCGCGCACCACCTGCATGGTGTGGAGCTCAGTGGCTGCTGTGCCCGTGGCATGCTTTCTGATGAAGCGTATCAGCTTGGTGGCTGTGACATTGGCGCCGTGTGCATCCAAGTCCAGGATGCCGAGATCAAAGTGGCCGGAACGCTTCATTTGTAGAATAAGTGAATACATCTTGTTGAGGAAAAACTTGAAGAGGGCATTCTGCACCTCGACACGGCAGCCGAGGATGCGATTGAGGAACTTGGGAATGTTGTTGCTGTCCTTCTCGATGACAAAGATCTGTTGACCCTTGTTGTCCTCGGAGACGCTCAGCATGCCCACGCCAGAGAGCGCCACACAGCAGTCGAAGCTGAAGTCGCCTTTGTAGTTTTCCGGTATGTGAATCGTCTCGAGTGGCTTCTCGCCTGTGATTTGCTGCAGCACGCTCTCCAACGCGCTGCGTCCGATGTTGTTGTCAATGTTGAACTTCGAGAGATCCCGCGCATCGGTGGCTCGTCGATCGCCCTGTGTGAGCGCTCCAAGGCTCTCCAGTCGCTTGGCCACCGTCGCTGCAAAGCGACTTTCGCCACCCAAGTCCGAGATCAAGAAGACATATTCCGGTGCATTCGCCTGATTGGAGCGATGCGTGCGTCCGAACTGCTGTATGGCTCGATCCGCGCTCCAGGGCAGCTCCAAGGTGATGTGGAGTCGACGTCGCTGAATCGCCAGCCGTCTATCGCTCTGCAGCGAGATGCCACTGGAAGCCGCCTCCGAAATGATGGCCACGTGCTTGCTGTCCTCCATGAAGCGCTGTTTCTCCATGTAATTGACCAGGTCCATGCTCGTCTCCGCCTCGCCGCGCTGCTCGTAGCGATAGGTGTTATCGTCCGTCTTGATTACCCGGCCGCGTCTGCCCGTCATCTCGGCCACGACCTTGGTGCCCAGCTTGGAGATGATCTTGTCCAGTGTGTTGGGCGGCATGCGCTTGCCCAAGTGCTCAATCTTTTCGAGCAGCTTCTCTCGCACCGTGATGCAGCGCTCGACATCGCGCTCCGTGATTCTCGCCGTTGGCGGCCTCATGACACCAAAGCTGGGATCGTCCTCTTCCAGCTTGGAGTTCATGTTGCTGCACAGATGCTGCAGTATGCGCTCCTGCATCGTGACCTTCTCTACTGCGAGAAACGAGTTGAGTTAAGGCGAATGTTGTTGAAGGACTTTTCTCGGAGTTCTTACCCTTGTCTGGTTTGGGGGGACGGCCGCGACGCTTACGTCCCAGCTTTAGACGGTCCTCATCGTCGTCGTCGCCATTCCAGACGTTGTCGCACATATCGATGTCGCTATCACCACCATCCGCATCCATGTCATCGTCCGACCACTCGGGGATCATGCGAGGACGCTTCGCGCCGGAGCTCTTCGATCGAGTATCCGGCTCAAAGGTGCCCGTGTTGAGCAATTTATAGAGCGATTCACGTGTGGGTGCGGGAAAGTATTTCTCCACGAAGGACTGTATGATCATTTTCGAGGTGGACACAAAGCCCGTCAGCTCGCCCTGATAGAGCTCCAAGTGTTCGAGGGTGCGCGACTCGCCCGTCGACTGCAGCCCAATGACCACAGCCTTGCCCTGGCGAGCCGCGTCGCGCACCATCTTGACGACGTGATTAACCTTGGAGGCGATGCAGAGATTCTTGAAGAATCGCTGATGAGCCGACCAAAATTGGCAGGTAATTATCTTCTGGACTCGGTTCTCGATGCACATGAGGCGGCAGGCCTTGAGGAACTTCTCATTGATCTCGGCCCACAGCTCGGCCGAGTGATTGTAGAGCTTGTGAAAGTCCCGTGACATGGGCACCTCCTCAATGCGAAAGCTGACGTCCTTGAAGCTGAGCTGACGCGCGATATACGAACCCCTCAGCTTCATGTCCATGGCCACGATCTCCATGGCGCCAATCCCACGCTTCTCCACGGTGTTCACAAACTTGAAGAACTCCGAGTAGGAGGTGCCGGGACCCCACAGACCCAGGCGCACCATATACGCCATATTGCGCGGCTCCGAGGCGCCCGTTGCCGAGGCATAAACCACCCGCGCCATGGGCAACAGCTGCTGCAGCTCGAGCACTGTGGTGCCCGTCTTGGTGGACTTGCCAGCGTTCATCAGACTCAGGTTCTTGGCCTTGTGGCACTCGTCCAAAACGATGACCCCATCGAAGCGCTTGCCCAGCCAATTGATCAGCTGGCGCAGGCGCGTGTTGTACTTGGGGCTGGCGTTCGCCGACTCCCCGATGAGAGCCGTGTAGGTGCAGAAGATGACGCCGCGCTTGAAGTACTCGTTCTCCTCGGAGCTGATGCGGCTGTACTTGAACTTGCTCATCGAGGCAACCTTCAGGTGCTTGCTCGCCCCAATGTCCAGCAGATCCCGCTCCGCGTCGAACTTCAAATCATTCGACACGGAAATCCACAGCGCACGCTTGCGCCCGCGCAAATAGTTCTCGTAGATGATGGCGGCCACGGTGCGGCCCTTGCCAACGCCAGCGCCGTCGCCCAGCAGGAAGCCCGCTCGCTGGCCACTGGGCAGCAGCTGCTCGTGTGCCTGACACGCATAGGTCACCGCCTCCAGCTGCAGCGCGCTCAGTCTGTCCGAGTTCTTCACCTTGTCCGGCAGCGCCAGCTCGTACGTGATGTCCGGCAGCTCGACGGAGGACAGCGTGGCGGTCTCTACCACAGGATCGGGATGCCGAGAGCCGCCCTTCAGCTTGCTCGGCCAGTACGAGGAGTAGGTATCCGCCACGCCGATCTCCTCGAAGTCCACCTCGTCGTCCTCGAGCGGCGCCTGCATCTGCGCCAGATCCCGACGCTGTGGCTGCACACGCAGCGCATTGTTCAGATCTCCCTTCAGGGGCAGCTTCATCTGAGCCATTGGCTTCAGCATCTGGTTGGGCAGCAGACCGCGTATCTGATTCTGCCCGCTGACCATACCGCTCTTGGCCTTGATGAAGTCCGTCAGAGTCTTGGGAAAAGCTGTCGGATTCGCGTTCTGCACAAACATTCGATTCTGCCCGCCCTTGAAGCGATCCTTTGGATTGCCCCCAATGACCTTGTACGACTGCTGGGCCAGTGTGCCAGCTTGGAGGCGCATCTGCGAAGACATCGCATTCATTTGCATTGCATAGTTGGGCAACGCTTTGACTACTCCTCCCTCTGCAGGCATTTTGATCGTAAACTTGGCTGCCTCCTGCATAGTGCGCGGCTTGTAGAATATGCGAGATGCTTGCTGTGGAAGATGTTGTTGCTGCTGTTGTTGCTGTTGCTGCTGTTGCTGTGGATAATAATATTGCTGTTGTTGCTGTTGTTGCTGTTGCTGTTGCTGCTGTTGCTGTTGCTGCTGCTGTTGCTGCTGCTGCTGCTGTTGCTGCTGCTGCTGTTGCTGCTGCTGTTGCTGTTGCTCCTGTTGTTGCTGCTGAAATTGGGTGCTGATGTACATGGTAGGCGGCAGTTGAGCTTGCGGCTTGGGCACTGCAACGGGCACCAGTGACGGCTCCGGTTCTGGCTCCGGTTCCACCATGGGCAGCGAGTTCAGCTCCTCCTGCAGTCGAGCATCAATCTGTGCATCCTGTTCGGCTACGGGCGAAGCGTTGGGCGTCTTAATGGCCTCGAGTGTTAAGTCTTCCCAGTTATCCAGCAGCTGAATCCCTGCATTGCTGTCGATGTTGGGACTCAGTAGACACAAGTCCGGCGACTGCGTTGTCGTAGCTGGTGGAACTAGTTCGCCGAGCAGCGCTTCGACATCATCAAATGAATCCATTTGTGATCTTCCGATTCAAGTTTAGCTCGGATCAAGTTCCTTCTATTAGATTAGTGACTTTGAGTGATACTTTATATTTATTTGAGTTCTCGAGACCTTCTGAAATGGTTATATGAAATCTTAACTCTCAATAGATTTCATTTTATTTTCTTTCTCAGCTTTACCTATGCTTAATCAATAGTTCTTCCATCAACTTAATTTTCGTAAAATGCGTTCAAATCCCTCTTAAAAGTTCTTTAGTCACTTCGATTTTCAATCACTTTTCTCAGCACAATAATTTCATCTGAACGCTACGAATAACATTTTGTTACTAATCCCATCTCAGCTGAATTTTTCTATATATATATATAGAATTTTTGACAGATCATTGCGAAAAGTGTTGCTGTACAGCGATAGAATTTGCTGTGAAGTGTTGAGCAATGCCAAATAATTGATATCGAAGCTTTGCAACTGTTATCAAGTCATATTTCTGCTTATAGAGTTAAGAACTGCAGATGAGTGTAGAAAAAGTGGGAGAAGAAATTTGAGGGAAGGACTAAGAGAAAAAAAAAACGGATTTATGGGGCTAACAAAAGATGGAGATAGAAAAGAGGAGATGGGAAAGAGGAGATGAGAAAGAGGAGATGAGAAAGAGGAGATGAGAAAGAGGAGATGAGAAAGAGGAGATGAGAGAGAGGAGATGAGAAGTAGAAGTTATAAGGAGAAGGAGAAGCAAAAGATGGAGATGGGAAAGAGAAGATGAGAAGTAGAAGTTATAAGGAGAAGGATAATTAAAATATGAAGTGGAAGTACAAGCAAAAATGATAGACTAGAAGAGAACAAGGCTTTAGAGTAGAGGAAGGTGAAGACAAGTATTGACTCAATCTAGGGGAAGCGAAATATGTATAAAACAATAATCATGTATGTAAAAGGCAAAATAAGAAAAAGAAAGAGAAGACATCGAGGCGAGGCGCTGGAGCTGGTAAACAAAAATTGGCATGGATAAACGGTAAAGTAAAAGATTTAGGGGAAGGGAGGGAAACGTGAGTGAAAGAGGAACCAGACATGGGGTGAGGCAGGAGGTGCAGTGTCTGCAGAAGTATAGAAAGGAGGAGGTGAGGAGGAGAAGGTGAGGAGGAGATTCTTATGTAGTTGAAAGAGGAAATCAGTAATAGAATGAAACCCAGAGTATTATTATATAATATTATAAAGATTTCTATATGAAAACATTCTCTGAGCTGCCAAGTATCCCAGCCTAAGCTTGCCAATCAACGTAAGCCTGGAATGTCATTTGATTAGGTTTATTTTCGAAAATTGTCGTAGGCAAACGTTTAGTTCGGGTCTCGTTAAGAATGACGCTGAATGTTGATAGGGCCGCGTTCAAAATTATGTTGTATTGATTAAGGAGTGTTCCGTTGGTAAGCTCAGAGGGTGTAATGTCTAAGAAGTCATCGACAATCGCCAGCGACAGCGCCCATCAGTGGCATGCGTCGGCTTCCAGTCGGCGCGCGAACGATGCCCTGCGAGCCGGAGTTCGCATCAGTAACAATGACTACGTGCAGCATACGCCCAAAAATGTGAGGCATTCGAAACGAAAGTCCTCGATCGCGGCACCGAAAGATCAAGAGATCGAACCCACCGAGGTGGCTGATTCGGGCAGGAGAAGAGAGACTGCAACAAGGATTTCCAATCCCAACGTAGGCGTCGACCTCACCTACCACAAGCCTATTGTTCGATTCAGTAAAAAAAATGAATGAAATGCCTTAAGGTCTACAATAATGGGAAAATAACGTAAGTATTGCCTAAGCCATCATTTGATGTGTGACTAAAGTTCAATTCTGAAAGCATGTGAAGCTGAAAAAGAAAAAAAAATTATAAAATTGTATTTGTCTGTCCTTAGTTTTTTTTCGTTTTGTTTGCTTCGCATGGAAGCATGGACTCCAGAGAAGGAATGGGCAGCTCTAAGATCAGCGGAAAGAACTCAACTCGTCGCTCGTGGAAGCAGGTCCATGCGGACAGCAGCCGCCAGAGCATTAGAGAGTCGGTCAAACTCTGGCGTCAGTTGTCAGCTGCTCGCAGAACCTCCACAGCGGGCATGACCCCCACGGATAAGAAAATGTCTAAAAAGATCAAATTGCCCACGAGTTCAGGTCGCAAATCGACTGCCACGAGGGGCCCAGGACTGGTTCGCGTTGAGCTGGACGACGTGCCGGAGGTGCGCAGATTCAGCATGGCGAGTCGCGTGATGACGATCCAGGGCACCAATTTCTACTACTACGAGCCGGTGCAGCTCTCCCACAGCAAATAGACCTACGTAGAACCCACTCGAAATAAACCAAGGCCAGACAATCGGCAAACGAAAATAGTTTCATTTGAAAGCTAGGAGAGGGGGGGCAATGCTCCGTACAGACTCAAGCTGAGGCCTCACATCTCTATGGAACTTCTTCTATGCATCACGCATTTCCTTGCAGAAAGCGAAAACCTCAAATGATAATCCAATAATTGGCAATACGAATTATTCACACCCCGCAATTTGTGGGCCGACGCGTTCCATCAGAGTTCATAAATAATCTATGAACAAATCTCGCAACCCTCTTCAGCAAGGGTTGCTCTTTAAAGTGTTTTTTTCCTCTCTTATTCTTATGCTTTTCGCTTTTTGGTTTTGTTTTCTATTTGTTATGTAACTGTAATTCAACTAGCTGTCAGGTGCCTTGGCTCTAGTTAGTTGGTCCTTTATAGTCTTTGGTGTCCGTCCTGTGCCTTATCGAGTCGCCGCCATCTGCAAAGCGTTTGCCACTCGAACGAACGTCCGCTGACGATGATGGATTTCCTTCAAATGAAACGCGCATCCAGCGCCAAATGGAGAGGAGGTGCGCACCCATGTGTGTGTGCGTGTGTGTGTGTGTGTGTGTGTGTGTTGGGGCTCGCTTTGACTCTTGCATTTGTATATAAGCAATTCGCTGCCACCAATCAGCGTTGAGTGTGTATATAAGGCGAATTCCCCTTTTGGCTGCCAGCGAACACTAGCTGTCTCACTCTAACGTTAGGCAGATGACAACTGCTTGTATCTGTTTGTGCTGCTCTAACGCATTCAACTGCGTATTGCTGTCACTGTCTCAGCGCAGTGGCTTTCTAGCAGAGACACGAACCACGTTATGGAAATGTTAACAAACGTAAATAAAAGGCGAGAAATGTTAAGAAAAGTCAAAAATATCTGATTTTAAGTAATTAAATTAAAATAAAGTAAATAAATTCTGATGTTAATTAACTTTATTTATTTTAAACGCATAAATCGTTAAACAGCTTAAGTAATTTGTATATATATCTTTATTATAAATAAAATATATTAATATAATATATAGGAAGTTTTCATGTTGAATATCTTCATTTACTTTTGTGACTTAATGAGTTGGGTACTGCGCTGCATCAGTTATCATTTGTCTAATTAATATTAATGTTGGTGCTCACGTTAACTATTTAACATGCAATTAAATGTTGATAGGAGAACAAAAGATAATAAATTCCCCCCTTTTTTTTAAGTTCAACTCAAACTCATTCAAGTCATTTCCGCTAATAAATGAAACGCTCTTCATATGAAATTCTTGCATGTGCCATTTGAACCATTAATCATAAAGTCCAATTGCTATAACTATATTATCTATATCTATGTGTATATATCTTGAGTGAAAAATAAATGACTTTTAATTTGATTCACAGCCGAGGATTCTGCTAGCTTCAGCTTGAGTTGTGAGTCAGCTCTGCAACGCCCTTAACTTCAGAGCAGTGGCTCTGTCAAAAGTGGGCGTGGCTGGGCAGGGCAGTTCGCGTGCTGAAACGGAAGTGTCTTAAAATTAAAATGAACAGAATTCGAAAATCTAAAAATAAACTGGAGTAAAGAGTAAGACAAAGATAAAGAGAAAATTCAACTAAGTTTCTGAGTTGACAGAATCAAATCAAATGATTAAGTTGACTATAATTATATATGGAGCATTTATCAGACGATTCTCATATACTTTTTACATTATTTATGCGATCAGACTTTATTCGTGTGATGCTCCCGAACGTCGTTTAGAAAGCGATACGCGATTGGCGTTCATCCACTGAGGTTACGAAGTGTGCAAATAACTCAAAGAGTCTATGCAATCGCTCTACACATTCACACTCAAGATAACCCTCGCATATAATTACCTCTAATACATATACAAAAGACTTTCTGTCCGATCGCGAATGAACTCGTTGAAGAAGCCGACGCAATCGTTGCTCTCTGAGAAAGAAATTAATTTGCAGACATTGAGAAACAATCAACAGATATTTGCAAGCTCTGGTCTCTCTCTCTCTCTCCCTCTCTCCTCCTTTTGATCGATAAAACTATATATATATATATATATACTACACGCATACATAAATAACTTTCTCTAACCTTTCACACCCTTTTATTATTTTTTTTTTTTGTCTCTGCTCTAGCAAAACCCACAGAATAAGCAGCAACCAGCAGCCGCCCACAACTTTAGCCCTGGTCTAATCCATTCATTAAACTTTGTGATTACAACTGACCACAGGACAAGCCGAGGGGGTTGGCAGGACAAGCCAACGTAAGGCAAGGACGACTCGCACTCAACCCCCTCTCAGCTGTATATGCAAGCAGCTGAGCCTTGTGCAGTCGTCTGAATAAACTGACTGCTGACAGGCTCATTAAATGCCGCATTCACAGTCCGCAAAGGGTGGTGGGTGGAGAAGGCGTTGAGGGGGGGCGGGGCTGTCACGAATTGAGGCTAGTCGAGCTCAAGGATTGTGTGTGTGTGTGAGAGTGTGTCCGTCAGTCCGCATGTCCTTGTTTGCACAGCAAGCGAACTGGCCAAAGGCCAAAGTCAACACGTCAAATTGAAAGCCTCAAAATGAAGAGAGAACGACGCCAACTCCAACTCCAACTCCAACTTCGACTGCTGCCCTCGAGTGTGCCACGCCCACTGACAAAGGCTAATTTCAGTCAGCTTTAAATGCGGCAAGAAAAAAAAAAGTTCATAAATAATGCGAGGAAAATTGTTAGAAATTGCCAAAACAATTTATGTTGACATTATCTCGAGAGACATTTTTTTTCCTGCTCCTGCCGCAATGCGAATGATTAATTACCTCAGAGCTAGAGAGAGAGAGAGATAGAGAGAGAGGGCGGGCGGTAGAAACGGATATTTGAATATGAAAAGCGATAAGTGGCAGAGAGAAAAGTGTGACAGAAGTTTGGCTTATGACTCCCCAGTTGGCGATAAAGCTGCGACACGCTTTAATGAACTCTGCAGCTTTTCATCACGACTTTTCCGGGATGAGATTTGCCCAATGAAAAAAAAAAAAAAGAAAAAATGAGTTCCTTAAGTGCTGCAGGTGAAACAGCTGCAGAAATGTGAAGCTATTTAATGCAAGAAATACAGAAAAAAAAAAGTTTATAAATTATTTTGTTTGAGTTCTGAGTGCTTTTGAATGAAATTTATATTGAGTTTATGGTGAGCTTGGCATTGGAGCATTCGTTGACCCAACTCATTGTAAGCCTATTGAGTCGAAGCAGAAGAATTCTTCGTTCTTCTCATAATATTCACTTGCAAAACTCCCTTGAACTTTACATAACTCCTCTAGTTTGGCTACCTTTTCATTTATTCATTTCACATATATATCATTTTCTATTCGTATAACTATAAAATAATTATAAGCCTGTGATGTTATGTGTGATCCAATGGAGATAATGGAGTAGAAAGATGCTCTACTGCTTTCTACTAAAAAAAATTAAAAATAAAGTATATATTGAATTAAATTTCCCAAATTTTGCAGAATTTGTTAATTATTCAATATTTTCCAACTTTGGCTAACTAGACAGAAAACGACAAAAAATCAAGTCAAAAATTTAGAATAATATTCAAGGATTTGGAAATCGCTAAGACAAAGGCAAAGGTACTCCTGCTCACAGTCTGTGAGTGAAATTCAGAGAATACCAAATAAATACTAGAAATACTAAATATTTATAATAAATTTCAATTTATTCTAAATGTTTATACATATATAAATATTTATATATACATATATATATATATGATATATACAACCTGGGCATAGTCTAGCTTAGCAACCACTTAAGCCTCTCATTAGTATGCCATGAGAGAAACACACATAGAGAGAGTTAGAAAGAGAGAGAGAGAAGAGAGTGAGGGTATGAGCTGCCCTTTCTCTCTTTCTCTACTACGACAGTTCGAGTGAATTGACATTTGGGATTCGAATTGATTTTTGGTTTTGTTTGCTTTGCTGATTTGCGCTCTGCGGACTTTTGCCATTTTCCATTTGCCATTTGCCAATTTTTTCCTGATGCGAATTTGCGAGTTTTCCAAATGAAAATCCGTGTGCAAAATGCGATGTTTGCCCGAATATTGACACTTGATTTGCATTCATAATGGCGACGTGATTGGAGCATATCCGATTGTTGAAGCATCTTTGGCTTTATCTTACAGGTCGCATCTACATCACTCTCTCTCTCACTCTCCCACTCTCCTTCTCTCCTTCTCTCTTTTCTGTTTTTATTTTTTGAGACATATTGTAGAGCCTGGCCGCGGGCTGTTTTCACCATAAAATAATCTTTTTAAGCCGAAAACAAATTACAAATAAGAGCCCCTCTCTATAATTTGTTCCCATTTTTTTTCTTTTTTTTTTTTTTTCATTCTTCGTTTTTTCTCTCTGTGCATTTTGCATAATTTCTTGTTACGAGGGTTGCTAACAGCGTTGCGTTCTCTTAACAAATTATAATGTATTGGAAATTGACAGAATTATGCAATGAATAGAAAATTATGTAAATTACAGTGCAGTTACATTTAATGGGACGACCTTTTGCCAAGGTCCAAGTGCCGTGCTAGGCCTAGCCGTACGACCCGCCCGCCCGCCTCAAATCGAATTCCCATTTTTATTGGCAGCTCGTAAGATGCTAGAATTTGTGCCTGGCAAAAGGAAAGGTTCTAGACAGCTGGAAAAGGTCTGCCACAGCTAATGTCAGCCGAAGCAGCAGCAAATAAAATGCAATGATAACAGCAGGAAAAGCCAAGGAAAAGTCGAGGAAACATCGGGGAAATAGCTTTAACTGACTGAAGAAATAGTTTTAAAGCACCTTCAGGCGTGTTTCGTAAGTAATGGAATTTAAAATTTAAGTAAGTTTATCAAGTCTCTATGGATTTGTAAGGAAATTCAATGAAATTTACACATGAAGATAAGAATGAAAAGAAAACTAGAAGAAAATTCCTTTGAATATGAAAACTCTTTTCAGTTTTTATGAAGTCATGTCAAACGCAAGCATATGAATTGAATGAATTGTTAAAGTTAAGGGTCAAGTAGAAGAAGTGGAAGTAAAACTTGAAAGATTACTGAGAACATTGATCTCAGTAAACTGCAGATCTTAACTGAATTGATTTGCGCTCTGAAGCGATTCTATAGCTCTAGATCAATATTTGATAGAAGATATGGCAGCAGGCCATATGTTCCTCTCTTTTCTGATATACTTATGTTAAAGACTTCCCCAACAGCATACAAGTTATATTAATTTAATATTTTTGATACGAATGAGTGTCGATAAGATAACTAAATAAACTAGTAAAGTGAATAAGTGAGAGAGCTAAAGAAGAGACGAGACGATGTGCAGCAGGCGAGGAAAGAGAATAGTAGAGAATAGAGTGAATCTAAAAGTACAAAAAAACAATATATATACCAAATAAAATATGAACAAGTTGCATATTTAGACTCTTAAATAGATCAACTTTGCAAAGAGCAGAGGAAAGCTGTAATGGAAGATGGAGAAAATAGTTTTTTATACTCTGAACCCATTGAAAATGGGAAATCGGGGTATGTAACAGGCAGAAGAAGGCGTGGCAGAGCCCATAAAGTATATATATATTCTTGATCAGAGTGATGAGAAAAGTTGATATAGTCCTGTTCGAATCGTGTATGAACTCAAGTTTTCATTGAGGAAAAACTGATTACAAATTTTGTGTTGCAAAAATGTCTTTAATTATACAAGCTCTGCTGGAGCGCTCAGGTGTCAGCTTGTGAACTGTACGTGACAGATGAGAGGTGACTAGTGGTTCCGGCTATCCCTAGCTACAGCGCTTGCCTCCTGCCAGAGCAAAAACTAATTAGCATTTGCAGCGGCAAACTGCAAAAGTGCAAACTTTCAACTTTGCAAAGGCAACAGAACTTGAGAGACTTTCAGTTCGAGGGCGTGTGTTGCAAGCAAGCTCTGCCCCCTCGCTGCCCTCTCTAACCCTACTCTTTGGCGTGGCCAAAATAAGTTGTCATGAAATAATTTGGCTCAAGTCGTCGTCGATTTATTGAACGAGCTGAGCGAAACGAAACGTTTGATGCTCGTAACATGAGCTTCAATATATATTTCTGGTCGAGTCGAGGCGTTTGCCTCCTCCTGCCTCATTCCTCGTTCCATGTTCATTTGCATTCGTGACCAGAGTCATGACAGGAGCAGCGAGTCACGCGAATTGTGAAGCAGCAGATATATTTTAAAGCCAGAATCGAGCAGCTCATAACTCTGTCATGTGTTTTGCTTTATGCAGCAGCTGCTGCTGAGCTGCAACATCATCATCATTATCGTCATCGTCATCGTCATTATCATTATTGTTATCATTGTCATCATTGGCTTTGGCTTTGTTTCATGCGTCATCATGTATGTATGTTGGACTAATGGAAGACAAACATTTTATGTGCTGACTTCAAGAAGTCACGGCCTCCGCATTGACCTTAGACCAGTTCGCCTCAGCTCCGAGCCCTGACCCCTGACCCCCTGACCCCTCACCCAGACTCTGCAGCAACTGACCCCTGTTCCGCGCTTCATTCAATTACATTTTTGCGCACACTCAGCACTAAAGGGACCTCATAAAGCGTCAAAATTTCAGCAAATGAGCAAAGACCTGCCCTAGCCAGCTCACTCTGTCCGACCTGTTCCACTCCCACACTCATTCCCATTTCCATTCTCCTTCCTCTTGGCCGTTTGTTGTCCTTCATTAGAAACGACTCCCGCGGGATATCGAGAATCGATGAATGCTACAGCCCAGCCAGCTCGGACAGCACGGCCAGCACATCAACGCCATCAAAGCGTTCGCCCCTATTAAAACTGACAGTTCCATTGAGTACGCAGCGTCAACATTGCGGCTGCCACAATTGCTTATGCAATCTGAAGTGTCCTGTGCCCAGTCGCCAGTTGCAGCACAGCCAAACCTGCTGACCCAACCAGCATTTCCCACAGGAATAACCAAACCGAGCCAAACACTTGTGCCAGCTAAGCCAACTTCATGTGGGCCACCAAATTCGAGCAAGTTTCTAGGTCAACTTTGTTAAATTTTATTATTTGTTTATATTGCTTGCAAATTCTAGATTATTTATTGTACACTTATGTAAATATTTCATAATATGAGTATGGAATATCCTAGACTTGAGCTAGTTGCCTATTGTCTGGCTTCATATTCAATATAGAGGCTGACCAGGCAAGCGTGATACTATTTTCAATAAATATATTTCATCAGCTGTTTGAGCTATCAATATCACAAAGATATTCCAATATTTAATATGCTTTGCCATTTAATTATAAATTATATATATATATGAATTATCAACTAAATAAAGTCAGCTCCAGTCTCTTTCACTCTCAAGTAGTCAAAGAAAATACTTATAGATATTTTTAATTCTAATATATATTATAATAAAAACTTGAGTTTCTTTTCTTTTATTTTTATCTCTTACAATCATATTCCCTTTACAATTACATTTGCTTACATCTTCACACTATCTACACTTTTTTAATATTTGTCAATTTCCATTTCCCACATCCCTCACCTCAGCTCAGCTCACGCTCTGCCCACCTGCTCTTGTCAGCTAACAGCGACAACGTTAAATTTGTGACAACTGCTTAAGATTCTTGCACGAATTTGCTCACGTTCTGGCCATTGCGGGGATTAACTAATTTCGTCCTGTAATTTCTAGCCAGGCTCAGAAACTTCTTTGAAGACAGCGAAAAGTTGAGCTCGGCGCGCACTTAACTCCTTCGGCTGCGTGGAGTTTTTTTCTCGCTTCGTCACGCCTCAAAGTGCGCACAGAAATAAAGGGAAAAGAGGAAAAAAGGAAAAGCAGGAAAATTTTTTACGATTTTCCTATGCAAATTTTTCTACAAATTTTTTCTACCTTTTTTTTTTTAGCTTTTTTTCCACTTTTTTTGGTCTTTTGCAGGTGGATGATTTTACGATGCAATTTTATGGACTGAGAAATGTTTTTCTCATTTCGATGCTGAGAAATGCAACGAACTGAATGCTGCGAGTGCGATAAATTAGAGCAAAAGTCAATTAGAATTCGTTACAGCAAAAGTTTTTGCCAGACAATGGCAGAGGCGCAGGCCACGCCCACACACACACACGCACACAGAAACTCCGATTATCTGTGATAATAATGAAACGAACTTAACCCTAATAAAGTACAAATGGGAGCAATTCTATTTCATTACGCAGCAGCAGCCGAGCTACGCAAATCTAGTGGAGTCGAGCTGAGATAAGGATAAGGCCTCTGTGAGCCATAAAATATGTCATATTTGTTGCCAAAATGTTGCAGCACAATTAGAGTAAACGCATTCGGCATGGCAAGGATTTGCCAGGACACTCGCATGGCCTCATATGGGACAGATAACGATGGCTGTAATTAACCCTTTCTCGAACTGAGACCTGAATACAGCGTGAAAACATTTGCGGCACAAGTTTACATCAGGCACACACACACACACACACACACGCACACACACTCAGGATTATCCTTTGTGTTTTCTTTTGTGCTGCTCGAGTTAATACCTTTGCAAATTGACACTTGGCTCGAGCTGGAAGGCAGCTTCAAGCGCACACGAGTTCATCACAAAGTGATGAATGTGCAACTTCCTGTGTCCATGTCCTGTGTCCATGTCTTGGCCTCGCTTGCTGCTGTCCAAATTGGATTGCATAACATTATTTTGCACTTGTCTGGCGTAAATTTGCGCAAGAAAAGGATAATTTATGCGCTCCTCTTTCAAGCGAGTCGCTGAGTTTCCTGTGCGTCCCTTTGATGGACATTCGAGGCAAGTGTCCTGGGACCTCCAACACCTCCACATTCCATTCTCTCTCTCTCTCGCTCTCTCTCTCTCACTGAATTGAACGAAATCCAATAAATAAAATTCAGCTTGGCTTCGAGCTGCTTCTGCTGCGTCATGTGTGTAAAATAATATTTGTGTCTGGCTGGCGCTAATCAAAGTGGATCTGCCGTGAGCGAGCTGATGTGGCTGACCCCTGACCCCGCACAGCTGAGCAAACCCATTGATATGGGCTCTACTAATGCTTAGACTCGTGACAAATGTTGTTAGGCCTGAAGTTCACTTTTATTGCAACTGTCTGTGGGTTCTTGAGGTTGTTGAGGTTGTTGAGGAGTTGGACTTGGGCTAAGCTTAGTTAAGGAATCTACATATATTGAGTCTTGGGTAAAAATGAAGGCTTGCTTAAGATATTAGATATGTGAAGGGAAGATCATTGGCAAATGTTGTAAACTGAATTCTGTCTATGGCTAGGATATATGATGTAAATCTATTTTACTGTGGGTATATTATTATTAACAAATATCAAATTGGAGTATAGATTATCATCATCAATTTTCTATTTTATTTTATTACTCTCGCATTTTATATCATAATCCATATCTATCCATATATCTTTAGCTCTCGATTACTCTCTCTGCATATTGACTTTCTGAAACGGAATCTCTTTCATTCTTCACATTTATTTTTCCACATTTTTGTATCTTTCCATACATCATGTAACTGTGTAATAACAAACTAATTATAGACTGCTTTACAATTTCTTCTCATTCTCATTCAGATCCATCTCATCCACCCACTCACCTTTGTTTCGCTCACAGCTCGGCTCGCATTAAAGAAAAACAAGAAAAACTTTGGAAAACAATAAAAACAAGCTTCAATTAACATAAAAAAGCGATTTGTTTTGCCCAAACCTCGAACCAAGATTAATGGAGTTTGGCCTGCGCTGACTTTTCGACTCTCGTCGACTCTTCTGGGCCGTCTCCTGCTCTGCCTCCTGCGCTCGCAGGTGTCAAAGTTTAAATGCTCTTATTGCGGGGGCATTTGGGAGCTGCCTATAATTAATATGCTAATAAAATGTCGCTTGACAGCTGAACAAGAACATTTGACAGCGAACAGCATTGCAGAGAATCCTCCTGCTGCCGCCTCCTCCCCATCCTCCTCATTCTCCTCCTGCTAGATGGCGCCTTTGGAATGCTGTGCAATAAAGTTCTCGGCATATTTGACTGACATTCCGGGCCACATATTGAGGCTGGCTGTAAATCATGATTATCTTTTTATTGCTGACATTTGCGGCCGCTTTATGAACTTTTCTCTTTGTCAATCTACCCCTCAGCCTCAGCCTGAGCCGCAGCCACGAGCCGTGCACTTGAGGGCTCTGTGCGAGGGCTAACAAGATTTGCAACGCTTTTGGGCATTTTTCTCTCATCTAATGGATGCGACTGCCTCCTGCCAGCTTGAACTGCTGCTTAGCTCTGAATGGGTGGCATCACACTTATAGCTAAGTAGAATGGCCATTGCATACCTTGAGGAGCACTGCCAAAAGGCATTCCAATCGAATGCCATTCGATGATAAAAATCGTGCCACACGTTAATCCAGTCCAACAGCAGGACATCTCACCGCTCTCCGCTCTCCGCTCTCCTCTTGGGCACTCAGCCAAGTTTCGACTGCCACAGATTAGTCCCTGCGACAGTGGACGAAGCGGACGTCCTGTCGTTCTTGTTCCGCCCGGCTCAAAGTGCCATCCCAGCCACAGTGCAACATTACAATAATGTGCACTTTTATGGACAGTTAACGGCTGCAGAACCCATAAACGCATTATCCGGCGCACATCAATGGAATGCCAATGCCAATGCCAATGCCAATGACACTGCCAAAGCCAATGCCAAATATGAGAGCCAACCTCACATTGAGGATGTTGTCAAAAGAAACTTTAACTCGAATGGCCAACAATTGCTCGAGTATCAGAGCTAAGCTAAGCTGAGTATCTCAGTTAAAGTGTAAAGTTATGCAGCAAATGAAAATCAACATAATATTTAGTTGGTTCTAGATAAATAATCGATGTTTCTAACTGTATGTACTATCCATATAGAGGATAGATCTTTACTGCGTTTAACTCTCTTATATATATTAGCTATCAATGCACCTAATAATCTATTCCTAGGCCAATCTCTGTCTCTATAAGACATATTTATTTTTATATCTTTCCATCTATCTCTCCATCTATCTTTCTTTCCATATATCTATCCATCTACACATTATATCTTTTCATCAACCTTAAACCTTGAAAACCCTTAAACCTTTAGATTTCAAATATAAATATTGTTTTGTTTCTAGCTTTAAGTACAGTAAAATTTTAGAAGAGTTTCAATCACAATAAAATGTTTAAATTGATGGCTCAAGCTTCTGGCTAAAACCTTCAGATTTTAAATATTAATATTTATTTGTTTGTTTGCGCCACAGAGCAGGAGGCGAAAATGTATCTATGGCCAGCCATAAATTTGGACTAGTTGCTTGGGCGAATGAATTCTAATCTTAAATCTAAATGGAACTTGAATCATGGCCTGCCACGGACCACAAATCTCAAAGGAAGCAACAGTTAAGGAGCTGAGCTGAGTAGAGTAGAGTATCATAAATAAGCATCCGGGACAAAGGAGAAGCATCTAAATTAATTATTTATAGGATAGGAGCCGCAGTGCTGCAATTGAGGCTGAATAATAAAACGATTTGCGACTGGGAACTAAACATGAATCATGCCCAAGGATAAGCGAGAGAAAAACTGCAAAATATGGCAGAGATAAGAAACGAGTTTAAATTATGAAGGTTCGATGTTAAGTGGACTTGCTCCAGCTCTCATATTAAAGTGGAGCAGCCAGCCAAGGGCGATATGCTCAATGAAAGTAAATCTAATTTTAAGAGGCGACACTCCTCCGGCCTCAGGGCTGCAGCCCCCGGCTCCTGCCAGAGCTAACAATTATATTAATACAGTTACTCGAATTTATGACTTGCTGCCGAGGGTGGTTCGAATTTGGAAGGGAAATGTCACAGAGGGTGGAGAGGTGACCTGCAGGAGGTGTGGGTGGGGGAGGCGAAGGGCAGGGAGGCGTGGTTGCCAAATTGAATTTGCATAATTTTGAAAAGACGACTGCGGCTTCCAAGTGGCTAAGTGCGTTTGTGCATATTGACAGGGCGAACAGCAGGAGGCGGAGTTTCCTGCTAGAGCAGGACTCATGGAAATCATGTTTTTGATTTTGATTATGCAAATTTAAGTGTCGCAACAATGTTGCTCATCGAAGCCGAAAGTTGACGCGCTACGAAAACTTGAAATCTTTCCGCAATCAATTCCATGGCCAAGTTTAACATGTTAATTACAGAGTGAAGAGCAGATATATATATATATATATATATATATATATATATATATATATATAGCTGGGCTAAGAGATGGAGCTAATCTAGTCGAAGCTCGCATATAGATTGTGTGTTTAATTGAATGTGACTCTTGAGCGGACAAACAGAGCCACCCTGACACAATTAGAGTGGACCGCACGTTTGTCCACTTCAATTGAGCCGCAACTGGCGACAGTTTAGTGGACATTCCTCATCCCCTCTCAGCTGATATTAAGCCATGATTTTCATATAAATTACTTCATTAGCAGAGTCCTTGCTCCACAAATGGCAGCACAACTGCAATTTATGTCCATATGAATATATGCTTAGCTTTTCCTCTTTCTCTTCGCCAAGATATGTGAGAGGGCTCAGCTCAATGGTTGACATCATCGCAATGAAACTCACACAGCGGGAAAATGCTTTCAATTTTAAAGAATTCGCCCGAGTTAGCAGAGGGTCAGCTGAAATTTGAATTAAAATTGTCGAGGGTGTAGCACAGCGAAACTAGTTTAACAATTATCCATGTAAGAGCTAGCTATATAGCTATAATTTTATAAACATTCACAGAGAGAAATGCTGTCTCTAGAAAGAGCCAAGTTAGCGAGGCAAGCTCAAGGAAAATTTAAAGAAAATTAAATTCATTTAATATTATATATTTTTCTGTTAATTTAAAAAATTCTCAATAAAATTATTTTAAATTTATTTTGAGCTCAGCTTTAAAGAAACTATTAAATATTGTCATATTCCATATTTTCCACAGCACTGGAAAATCTTTTGAGCTCACATGAAAAGCGCATTGAACCTTTGCCGTTTGCCTCTTTGTGGAGCATTGTCATGGAGATGCGAATCTGAAAGTTCCATTTGAATGCACTGCGAAATTCTTGAAATAAATGAAAGCTGTTCGAGCCTTGACTGCTGTTTGTGAATGCTCCTTGACAGATTTGCACAAATATTTCATGCTGTCATTCTCTCTCTCTCTTTCACTCTTGCTATCTCTTTCTGTGCAGGGTCTGCCGTTTGCCAGCGCACGTTTTATACGAATTTGAACGCCAATAATCGATCCCAGCGGCACTTTTTTTTTTTTTTTTTCAAGAAAATACAAATCCGATTGCAAAGGCTGAGGCTGAGGCAGAGGAGGGTTGCTTTAACTTTGAACTCTTTAAAGCTGGCTTAAATAGTATATCTAGCTATCTGTTATGTTTGTTCTTTATGGTCTCGACTTGTGATTGCATGCAAAGCCGCAAGGATTAAAAACAAATCCACTCAAAATTGAATACGATTAAATTTCGAAATTGACCTCTGGGCTGACCATATATGCAAATGCCTTCACCCTATCGCACAGCCCAGCCCAGCCACCTCCCTTATCATTTAGCTTGAGCTGTGAAAGTCACTCACACACACACTCACTCGCACACTCACTCACACACTCACACACTCATAGTCTAGCAATTTTTCCTTTGTAATTTTAAAATCGAATCTCGTAATGCGCTGCGGCGAGGGTTGTCTCTGTCGTTGCCTTTTTTGTAGTCATGCAACAACTTCTCATTCATTCGTTTTTCGTTTTTTCGTTTTTTTGTGGCATGCTGCACGAAGGGTTGTGCAACACTTGAGCCAGCCAGGGGTTGCCAGCATATTCAGGAGTTGCTCTCAAAACATAATTACGCGCATGTAAACAATAATTTAATTTCACACTAATGCAACAAATTTGTGGGCTGATTGCGGGTTTTGTTTAACACGAGAAGAATGTGGCATGTGGCATGTAGAAGGTGTTGTCATTGTCTCTATGATGCGCTCTCTCTCTCTCTCTCGCTCTGCTCAGTTATGACAAACGCTGAGATTTATGGACGGGCAACCCTTTTAGCTTTTTTTTTTTTTGCCATTTCGATTGCCTTATGTTTCATCAATAAATTATGTCAGAGGCACATAAATCTTGGCAATCGATAATATGCCGTTATGTGGCATTGTCAGCCAAAAAAAGAGTGAGCAGGAGGAGCGGGAGGAGGAGGAGCAGGAGCAGTGTTGGTAAACAAGCTAAACTGCAAGCACATATCATCATCATTCAAAAGGAACTGATTTTGGCAAGAGTTTTCCGAAAACGGAGTGGGCGTGGCAATCAATGTTCATGCCAAAAATGAAATTTCAATTGAAAATCAGCCAACTGTGAGTAGCAGACACACTCACTCACACTCACTCACACTCACACACTCACACACTCACATACTCACATGAGTCTCGATAGTTTATCCATCACAATCAGCATCGCTTCTGGTTGAATTAAGCCAAATGAAGGAGACATCAGTGCGCGCGTCCTGGCCAAACAAACACAGGATGTTCATTAGGTTCGCTGCATTCGCTTATTAAATCTAGATAGCCTAGATGGGAACTGGGCAACTGAGAGGAAATGAGGAGAGCAAAGTGAACTTTGATGAATAATACATGAAATGGTTAATCGAAGTGCGTCTGGTGCCGGGATTAAATGATTATCTCAGCATTTAATGCACAGTCGAAGTTCCTCTCCCTTAATTACCCTGACCACTAGCGCTTCGACTGGACGGGAACTAGTTCCGCAGCTGGAACTAGAGCAAAATGATTTACTGTGCCGCATTATTGAACGTAACGTATTTGCCGAAATTAGTGACAACTGTCGACGTTTTGGTCAACTATTTGCGCAATTCATCAGGCCGCAAATTGTGGGCTCCAATTTTGTTGTAACCGGATGCTAGACCACAGTCTCCCTCTCTCTCTCTCTCTCTCTTTCTGTCTCTGTCTCTCCTCTCAGTATATGTAATCCAATGAAACGAATGCTTTATTGGCTTAATGGAGCTGACGAGCCGTCGAGCTAGTGAAGCTAGCCCCCCTCCTCCCCCCCCAGGGGCATTCGAAAGTGTATCGAAATGAAAAAGGACAATTTAATTTAATCTGCCGGATGGACAGCAGCAGCAGAGCTGCTATGCGGCAAAGGATGCGCCCATAATTCACACTTGTGGCCAAAAGCAGTCAGCACACACACACATACATCCTCCCTCACATGTCTGTGTGTGTGTGTGTGTGTGTGTGTGTGTTTCCATGCTTAATTTATGACCACTAATTGCGTCGATGATAAATTTAATTTCGAATTATGACAGAGCTTGCATACCATACAAAGAACATCCCTCGCTCACACAGACTATCTCTCTCTCTCTCTCTCTCTCTCACTCTCATTCTGTCTCTCTCACTCCCTTTGCTCATCTCTTAAGCCCACATTCCTCAGCTGTCAAACAGTTTATTACACATTCTCGCTGTCAAATGGCCATTTTATTAGCATATTAATTATTGTGACTTGTGCTCAACTTCAGCAATTAACTTTGACACCTGTGCAAGAAAGCAAGAGAGAGAGAGAGAGAGAGAGATGAGAGAGAGAGTGAAAACTTTTGGAGGAAAACAAATCGAAAATCTCATTTATCTTCAGTCAGAGGTGTAAACACAAACAAATCTCTTTTTTATGGTAATTTGGCTAAAGTTACGTTTGTTTTCATTTATATTTGACTTTATTTATTTTCCCTTGCAGAGTTTTTTCAAGGCTCGTTTGTATTTGTTATCGATAAAATTTAATTTGTTTTTATTTACGAAAAACAACAGGCGAAATAAAAAAAAAAAACAAAAAACTAATTAAAATTCACTCTTGAACAGCGCCCCTTGTGTAGGTGGAGTTTGGGGTTGAGGGCGTGGCAGCTCATGTGTTTGTATGCGCTCAGGGAATACCCCAAATACCGAACTCCCGAGCGGGCGGTAAACTCATTTGTATAAACTAATTGAGAGATTTGCGTGCGGCGGGCCAGAGCTAACTTCATTTTATGATGTGTCTCTCATTAGCAATTAAAGCGATAGTCAGATACACACACGAACACACACACACACACACAGAGGCACACATACATGCACATAATGAAACATTAAATTTTTGCCTGTTTTGCCAAAAATACAATTGCATTTACCTAATTTGATAGAGTGAGAGAGGGAAAGAGGGAGAGAGAGAGTGGCAAATGCTTCGCTGAAACTAATTGCAAAATTAAAATAATACTCTCTGAAATTAGCACTAATTACATAGCTAAATATTTAGTCAAATTTGTTAGATAATATCAATTCTGTGTGCTGAGTGGAAAAGAGAGAGAGAGAGAGAGAGATTATGTCTGATTACTGATTAATGAAATAAATATTCTTTATGTTGTAGAAATACAATCTTTTGCTGTTTCACTTAATAATATTTAATATGAAGTAAGTGGAAATTAATCTAATATCGCGGAGGGACTATTCATGAATATGTAAGGTAGAAGACTTGTATAGCTTATAAGTGTTCCATGGGCAAATGCTCTGGCTGTGACTATGGATGTGGCTTTGACTAAGGCTAAGACTAAGACTAGCAATCGCTGTAGTTTGTCTTGTGTTCTATCTGTGGTTGAAGATATGACTATGACTGTGACTTTAACCTTCAGCTCTGATTTTGACTCTAGTGCTTACATTCTAAACTCTCAGATTCCAAAATATATACGGATATGGACTTTCCATAAAAATTAATAAGTGCTGAGAGCCGACTTCTATATATTTTCCAGCTTTAGATTTTTGCAACTAACTTAACCACATTATTAACCACAATTCGACCCACCTTAAGGCGTAACCTTAAACCACAATTAAGCTGAAAGCCATATCCTTTCGTGTATCTACTTTAATGGACAAATAGATAATGGAACTTTTGAAATTGTTTTACAGACAGACTCCACTCCACTTCACTCCACTTCACTCTACTCTGTACTCTATCCCAGCCTTTGTTTTGCTTAATTGCAGGAGCGTTGTCCTTGTTATCTGACTGTGTCCCATACGAGAAGCGGGCAAGTCGAGCGTGTGTGTGTGTGAGGGCGTGGCGAATGGGTTTATTGTAATTTTGTGCTGCAACATTTTGTTAAAATATGACATATTTTATGGCTCAGAGAGCTTTTATCTCTCATTTGCATTTGCATTTGCATTTGCCAGCCGAAAAACCGAAAGACAAAGAAAACTCACATGTGCTCTAAATGGGTTTAAATGAAATGGAATTGCTCCCATTTGTACTTTATTAGGGTTAGCTCTGCTCGGTTACGTTACGTAATTTGGCATTACATTACGTTATGAGCGCAGTTAATGAGGCTGTTTGGTTTGCACTGTGAAATGGAATTTTGTCGGTGCTTAAATTGAATTGAAAATTATTTGCATTGTTATTAGTGTTAGTTACGTCATTAGCTAGAATATCCGCCCATATTGAAAACAACTGAAGTATTTGTATTATTTTAGGCCCACTTTTACATAATGAATATATTCAATTTAGTTTTACTAAGTGGAATAACGGAACGTGTGATGGAAAATGTAACGTTTTACGTTACGGTAAATATTATAACGTAATGAAAGAGAGTTTTCGTTAAGTAGAATTGCGTAAGTGTGATGGAATAACGTAAAGGTTAACATTACGATTAATATTAATACGTAATAAGTACGTTTAATTTCATTACGATAAATAACATAGCACATATACCGTTACGTTATGGTAAGTAAAAACGTAACGTTTGGTGAAATAACGTAACAAGCACATATCACGTTACGTTAAGGTGTAATAACGTAACAAGCTTATATCACGTTACGTTAAGGTAAGTATAACGTAACGAGCACATATAACGTTACGTTAAGGTAAGTAAAAACGTAACGTTTGGTGTAATAACGTAACAAGCACATATGCTATGTTAAGGTAAGTGTAATACCGTAAGAAGCACATATCACGTTTCGTTAAGGAAAGTATAGCGTAACAAGCACATATGACGTTACGTTAATGTAAGTAAAAACGTAAAAGTTGGAGTCATAACGTAACGAGCACATAAGACGTTACGTTAAGGTAGATATAACGTTACGTTTGATGGAATTATGTTATGAGGAGCTAATGCAGCTAATGACACTATTCAGACGCACAGTGAAACGGAACTGTGCTGTCCGTTCTTGGCAGACTTCGTCTGATAAATTTTAGGTTTTCGAGGCTGTTTTTTTTGCCTCGACGGGGAACATTTCGAAATTGCGAGATATGCGCGGAATTTGCGGTACTCGTGGTACCAAAAATCCTTTTAGCTGCCTCCTCTGTGGCGTCTTTTTGTGTGTCGATGTGGCCGATGGAAAAACTCGAAATATGTTTCATTGCTTTTTGTGCGTTTGTCTGCGATTGTCTTGGAGACCCTTCGAGCGCTACTTTTGTCGAACGCTGAAAGCGTGTGTGCGTGCAGATGGGACAGGTGGGGCGAGATGGGGGTTCGATGCAGGTGAATCTCGGCAAAAGTATCTCTCGATAAATTAAATCAAATTTTTTACATTTTTGTGCATGTTTAACGCGTGCAAGGAGTGAGGGCAACAAATTCTCTCTCTCTCTCTCTCTCTCTCTGTATATAAAGCACAAGGTTAAAAGAGCTTCGAAGAAGAATTGATGTTTGAGAAGTTGTTGCAGACAGTTAATATGTAGTAGTTATTGGTCTTACGTATACTTGTCTTTAGCATAGGGTTCCATTGTTACATTTCTTTCCTTCAGAGCTGCCCATCTGCTCGCAGGCAGATCTTTCTAACTTATCATTTATATATATATTATTAATCACCCTCTCTCACTTTCTCTTATTCTTCAGTTAATCTTGTGCTATTTCCTGCTTAGTCTCTCAAGCTTGCTTCACTCCATTTCCCAGTCTCGCCCATTCCTAGTCCTAATCTATTCATATCCTTTCAGCATAAATCCTTATCAACCGACAGTGATGCTTTCATCTCAATTGTAGTTTTCGGCTTTCTCTAATCAAATAATCTCTTCACACTTGGAATTAAGCGCCTTCGTCATAAACAGTCTTCCGTCTGCGCCGCTGTCTGATTATCCCCAGAGCGCTGGCTTTCATGTGTGTCATCGGAAATTGCTTTGGCAATGTCTTAACCCGCTCGCTGACGACGTTCTCCCTCCTCGCTAACACGCCTCGTGATTGCCGTAGCACGCGCTGCAGGAGTAACCCCGCTCTGGCCTGTAAGTCATATCTGGCCATGTCATCGCTCAAATAAATGTGAAAATGCTAATTTAACCCTTTTTATTATTCATAGTCTTACACTTGGGCGAGCGCCGAATCTTGTAGTTGCGACGCTATCATCATGGATGATAAATTTCTGACTCGACGTCGATTTGCATTTCTTGAGAGTCGTGCAGTTCTCAAGGGGCCTCATCCCAGCTCAGCCTAGCTCAGCCTAGACCAAATTATATCAACTCATCTCGTGACAATGTTGCACTCTTGCCTATTAAGACATTTGTCAACTTAATGCCCAGCTATTTAGTTAAGTTATTAAACTGTGGCTCAAGAAATCGTCTAATGAAATTCCATCGTTTTTTGCTCTTGCCAACGATTCGTTCAGCCGTAGGCAACGAAGGCCCCAGCCATCCGGATTCGCATATTCCTAATAGCGTCGCACACGCCCTCAACACGTGCCACGTTTGCACCACGAAATTTCTGCCAATTTTTGCCTCGAATTTCATGTGAATTAGTTGTGAATCAAACGAATCAAACGAATGCCACGGCGACGCGTGTCAATCAAATGGGAATCTATTGTGAATAATTTACTTATGACATTTCCCACTGCTTGACATATTTTATTCAATTTCACGGCTGTTTTTTTTATGGCCACAATGTGTGGCCAACAGAATGATTTTATAAATGGCTATAAATACAATTGATTGATTGACTGACTGACGGACTGATTGGAGCCAGAAAGGAGTTGATTTTGAATAACACATATTGTGAGTGTCCCTGCTCAATAATCATATTCATAAATATCACAAGCTAGTATTTATAGCCGTTCTATGCAGTTCTCACGTCTTTAGATGGATACTTTCTAATCTGTTGTTAGACAGTATTCATAGCCACTCTTTACAATATCATATCAACAATAAAACTCTTTTTCAGTATATCTAGTATTTCTAGATAGGCTGTTGCGCATTAACATATTTACTTTACATCTCCAAGAAACTCTCTCGCCTCTCTACGTGATTCTCATAATTTTATTTAAGCTATTCCTGGGCTCTACACTTTTATTCCAGGTTTATTCTAATCCTATTCCAATTCTATCTCCTATCTCCTCCATTACAAACATTTCCTTCATTTCCAATCGTTTGTCGCTAAAAATCAATATTAATTGCGCTCTAAATCAAATCTCCAGGCTTCACTTTAAGATGTTGTTCCACTTCATTTGTCGGCGATGCGGCAAGTTCTCAATGCCAACAAGGATTGCCCATTAAAAATGTTAATTAGTTGCGCAAACACTGAGCATCGGTGATTGCAGCAGCAGCAGCAGCAGCAACAGCGGCAGCCAAGCATGCATAGCCAGAGACGGGAGGTGAAGCTGGCAAAGGCATTTGCAACAGGAGCTGAGGCATCCACTCGGACATGGGCAACGACTTTGCCGACATCGCGTGTATGCAAATTGAATTGGCTGCTGTTGCAGAAGCTGCTGCTGCAGCTCATGCTGTTGCTGCTGCTGCTGCTGCTGCTGCTACTGCTGCTGAGGTGTCTCCAATTGAATGGCAATTAAGATAAATGTTCGCAGCATGTCCGCACTTAAGGCCGAGAATGCCGAATGCCAGGCACAGACAGCTTGACGCGCCGCTCTTAAAGCGTGAGCTCTTCGCACAGCGAAAGTGAGTCTGCAAATAATTATGAACTAATTTCTTTGACACTTTGAACTTTAAGCAGAGAGCAACTCAGCCGAGTCCCCTTCTTCCGTTGGTCCGAGCCAATTCGCAATGCTCGTCACGTTTGCGACGGCGTCTGAGCCAAAATCGATACGAGGGCTAGCTAGCGCCCACCACCTGCAGCCACGCAATAGTGAAACTCTTTTACTCTGGCCTCGCCCCAAATCACATCCATTAATTTTCTGAAGATATTTCGCAAAGCGTTGCAAAATTTTTTATAATTTTAAGACTTTTGATAAATCACAGCGTTCGCTGCTCGAGCGCATCATTTGTCAGCAGCAAGTGCATATATATATATATATATATATCTAAGCACATATCATCCCCAAAACTATGTGAACACACACACACACACACACATTCTAGCCAGCTCTACATATGTCACTTGGCACTTTCGTCATGGCGCAACATAATAAATGACATGCTTTTGCTTTGAGGGCCAAGTTGAGTTATGATTCTTCAGACCATGTCCTCATGTTCCTCACTCCCCAGAGAGCGATATAACGCCCTGCTAATATGCCAGGACACGCTCAGAAACCCTTTGGTCAAGTCAAGTCGATTAGCTGCCTTTTTCTTTTGGGCAAGATAAACATAATCAAAATTCGGCATATTTTGATTAGCCTGAGTTATAAATGAAGCCAAGTTCAGGAACTTGTTCAGCACTGAAAATATGTGCATTCAGATAAGCTAGATTAGACAAAAGTTGGGAGTAGATACAAGATAGAGTGTCTAAGAGAGGTTAGAGAGTGTGAGACAGAAATACATGTTGGGCCTAGCATATAAAGAGATAAGCAAAGCTGGTCATATGTTCATTGAAAATAGGAACTAGTTCAAAATGTAAGCTAAATAAATATGCAAATGAGAAATGTTAGAATAGAAAATAGATGAGAAAGATTGACAAGAAATAAATTATAGACTCAACATTTGAACTTGTAGTATTTTAGTTCAGGAACTAGTTCACGACAGCTAGCTATCTAGATCTTTCATATTACTTCAGTTTTCTTTAACCTAACCCAAATGATAAGGTGAAGCATATGCTAGAAGAACTACCCTCTATATTAGTTACAAATGATATAGAGCTGTCTGGCGGCATGCGGAACAAGTGCATGTCAGATAATTTGCAACCTGCTTCTAATTGTGCTGACAATTTTTATGGCTGTCATATAAAATATTGGAAAATTATGCAGAAATAATGCGTGTGGCAAGGAGTTTTCCAGCTGCTGCCAGTAGCTGCATCATCCGAAGTAGCTTTTATCGAAAAAAATTAGAGCGTGAAATAAAGCAGGGAAGCTCAATTTATTGGCAATAATAAATCATAGGCTGGCCTTGAGCAGCGAGCAGCGTGAGGGCAGGAAGACTCATATACGGCAAAGCTTAAATACGGCCGGAGTATGTGCTGCGGGCAATGCTTAAAGCTGGCATTTCCTGATGGAATAAAGACTGATGTATATATTAATGAAATATGCTCGTGTATCAAGGTTTGTTTCACTCAGGTTTTGTTTCATTCATAAAATCAAATCCGAAGGAGCTGGCAGCCCTGTTTAAAATGTGCGGCACGTGCAACGTCTCGCTATTTGCTATGGAAGTTGATAGCATCTCGAGACAAAGGCAAAATAAAACTGTATATAGGAGGGAATCATAAATGAAACAGAATTTGAGATACAAATTAGGAGAAACACACGAAAAAGTGACGACAAAGGTGCGGGCGTATCGCGCACTCAATTGAAATCTCTCGAAAAGTGAATGAAAACTTTTTTGTTTTTGTTTTCAGAGCGCGTGCTGAGAGAAGATTGAAATCATCTCTGGCCACGTCGACTCGTTAATTGTCGCGCTCCCAAATTGTGTGGCGAGGGAGATGGCTTCATTCATAAGAAATGCGTCGTCAGGCAGGTAGCCTCTAGCCATCAAATCTATAGAATCAGCTCTTGGAATCAAAGTCTACTTCAGTGGCAGCGGAAATCGTCTATTGAGGAAACTCTTATCAATAAGAACTATCAGAGGAGAGTTCTAGTAGTCAAACGGATATTCTAGATAAAGTAGTTTGGAAATTAGAAAACAAGTTTACCTACAGAGAGAGAGAGAGAGAGAGAGAGAGAGAGAGAGAGAGAGAGAGAGAGGTTGACTAAATTCAAGTATAGGGACTTCTCTAGAGAAGTCCTTATAAAGTCCTTAAACTTTAAATCATTGACTTCTCTAGTGTTAAGTGTTGAAGATATGTATGCTGATGATGAGTCTCTCTATGGCTCATAGATTGATCTATCCACATTGATCTTTCTATTTATTTATTCAGAGTGGATTATAGACTCTTATATGAAGTTCTAGCAAAACATATATGAAAAATCATCATTACCTGAACACTTCCTGCTCAGCTCAAACTTAATCTCTTAGTCACTTCTCGCATAACTCCCCGCCCGCATTATCGCTTGGCTCCATTTTAATAGTTGGCCACGTTTGGCGCAAAGTGTGTTGCAGTGCGTTGGGGTGGCTAGGCGGCTGGGCGGCTGAGAGTTGCCATAAATTAAAATAGAATTCCAGGTATGATCGGTGGGCAGCCTTATAAGCTGATCGCCGTGGCCGACGGCCATTTAGGGTGCTTTGGACGCGACTCCGCCACAGACACATCGACTAAATCTGGCGTCCCAGTGATGGACACGTGCCACAGCCGAAGCCGCACAGCCGCAGCCGCAGCTCTGTAATTTAAATTTTAATTTCCTTTTTTAATTGCATTCAATTAGCGATCGACTCGAGCTGCATTTGGCATGCCCACAGATTCGCTGCCAATCAGCCGACTAAGGAGCGCGCGCTAGTAAACTGTCATAAGGTCTGTCAAATGACGTTAGACGAGAATCTAGATAAAAATCTGAGTATCTACTAGATACAGCTGTATCTGTATCTGTATCTGTATCTGTATCTGTATCTGTATCTGTATCTGTATCTGTATCTGTATCTGTATCTGTATCTGTATCTGTATCTGTATCTGTATCTGTATCTGTATCTGTATCTGTATCTGTATCTGTATCTGTATCTGTATCTGTATCTGTATCTGTATCTGTATCTGTATCTGTATCTGTATCTGTATCTGTATCTGTATCTGTATCTGTATCTGTATCTGTATCTGTATCTGTATCTGTATCTGTATCTGTATCTGTATCTGTATCTGTATCTGTATCTGTATCTGTATCTGTATCTGTATCTGTATCTGTATCTGTATCTGTATCTGTATCTGTATCTGTATCTGTATCTGTATCTGTATCTGTATCTGTATCTGTATCTGTATCTGTATCTGTATCTGTATCTGTATCTGTATCTGTATCTGTATCTGTATCTGTATCTGTATCTGTATCTGTATCTGTATCTGTATCTGTATCTGTATCTCTATAATTTTCGCTATCTTTTGATGCATCCATACGTATCTTCTGCTGCTGGTTATGTATCTGTATCTGTATCTGTATCTGCTATGCTTCTGTAGTTGTTGCTCTTGTTCTTCTTATTGAGTTGACTTGGTCGCCGTGGGCTGTATCATTCTATTGCCCATTTATGGCGCGGAGCATGTTTTTGCCTTTGGTCGTGTAATGTGACTAATTGGAACTGCAGCAACTGGAATTGTTGCTCATTGTTCAACATAATTACCCAGCACTTGCCCACAACAAGTTCCCTGCTCGCATCTGACATTGACTTTGATGTTGTCATCGCACAAAACTGCATCACAAATGAGCCTCAATTTTAATCAACATTGGATATTCAGCGGGACTCTGCCGGCCTTCCCGTTCGACTTGCTCAGGTAACAGCCACGCATGGATGGGCAGGTGTCTGTTGCCTTTGTTGACATTTTATGAAATTTATGACAATATTTTTACACTCCAGACCTTTCTGCAGAATTATCGACTAACTGTACGCATTGTACTTGCACACCAGCAGCACAGCGTGATATGAGTATCTGTTTCCTTTCTTCTGCTAACCTCATATTAACTGTCATAATATTAACAATGCAACTCTATTACTCTCACACGAATCTTTATTAACTGCAAAAAAGGCATGAGAATCATAGATCTTGAGCAATCTCTTAGGCGCCACCTTACAAATATTGATAGACTGATTAAGATCAAATGGATTTCGCTTTGGGAAATCATAGGGAGAGATGAAATATTCATTTTTGAATCATCTAAATGCAATGTGAATTTTCTGTATTCTTCTCTATGAATAAAGTCAGATCTTCCTCTTCCTACCATATCTAACTTACACCATGTCTTTACAGCTCTTCATTTTTTCTTCCATCTAGTATCATTATGTTCTTCTCGTAGAATTACATCTTTTCTTCTAATCTTTATTATATAAAATACAGAGATATTTTAAAATTTCTTTTATATTTTCAATATACATTTATCCTTTCTTATATGTCTTTCATTACGTTCCAAATCATCTGTGGAATCGAAGTCTATTTAAATTTGATACCATTCTCCAGTGTGTCGTTTCAATATGTTTGAAATTCGTTTCAAATTAAGCATTTGAATAATTTTGTTTTTCATTCTTTTTGGGCCGAAATCATTTGAAATATGTAAGCAGTTGGCTCTTGGCAGAGCCAGAGCCAGTGCCAGAGCCAGAGCCAGAGCCAGAGCCAGAGCCTTACCGGACTCAGCTGTGTCTGAGTTACGGCCAAATTGCGTGCCAAATGGAGGCAGATTTTCTTTACGCCTTTTGCCTTCGCCTTCGCATTGCCTTTGCCTTTGCCTTTGCCATTGTCGTTTGGCCACACACATACTCAGACACACACCCTCGGCCTATGGGTTCGGGGGCAATTGCGAAAATGAAGTGTACTTTGGAGGGCAGCTCCTTTGTCAACAATTTAAATGCATTTTTATTGAGATTCATATCGCGGCAGCGCAGGCTGTGCGAGAATTGAATGCGCATTTGAATTGACTTCAAATTCCTTAAATTATTGCCAACCTTCCCCCGACCCATGGCGCACATATGCCAAACCCCCATTTCCATTTCCATTTCCAATTCCTCCGATTCCGATTCTGATTCCGATTCCAGTTGCCAATTCCTCGGCTCGAGTTTAAAATCGTTTTGGCAACTCGCACGTTTTATGCGAATTTGAACGGTAATAATCGATCCCTGCGGCATTTTAAAAAACAAATCCGGCTGGCTCCAAAGGGAAGCTGCTGGTTGAGGCTGTCTTTGAATTATTGCACTTGGCTTAGTTTACAACACACACAGACTCTTACTCTCTCTCTCTCCCTCTCTCTCTCTCTCTCTCTGTCATGTGGCACAGGCCAAGTTTTATGCGTTTCTTATCGCAATTTGATTTGGCAGCTCAATTGCAGTAAATTAAAAAGTGCAAACAAAACACTTTGATAAGCATGTCCCAAAGTTTATGGCGCGCTTTTAAAGTCGAATGGCGAACGGCGCACGCAGCAGAGGTAGTTAATTAGAGAGAGATGGCTGATATGCTTAAGCATGTGCTGCCAGAGAGAAAGAGAAAGAGAGAGAGAGAGGGAGATATGGCAAAGATATGGGCATTAAACTGGCGAGAGCTTAAGATTGGCTGTAAACAAATTTAAAATATAATAAAGTATATTGCAATGAGAATGTTATATGATTTTTCTAGATCTAATAGACTTGCAATATATTCTGAACATTAATGTATAGAGTAATCATTCTAAATTTCACTCTAAGCGTATTTTGGCATTTGCTCTCTTTCAATTTCCATCCTTTATCTTCTTCTATCTTTTTCTCTATCTATATATTTATAACTATCTCATCTCTGTTGCTCCCTCACTCATATTCTTCAATTCTTTTTAGTAAATCTATCTATAACTTTCCTTCCATAGATATCTCTCGCTGGCTCACTCTAAAAATAGTTTCCCTCTCACTCTTTCCTGTTTCTTATTACCTCTCTGGTTTATTTTCCCAATTCACTTTTCTATAGATATCTTTTATTGTTTCTCCCTCTCTTTCTCTCCCTCACTTTTCTGGCTTGTCATCTAATTACACCTTCAATCCATATGCTTAGATAGAAATATACATATATCAATATTCTTCTTCAGCAATCAGTCTTAATTTCAACAAATCTATTATCTAAATATTTGTCTAGGTAATTAGTGCGCACTCCAAACACAGAATCCATCGTCAAGTCAGAGCTAATGAATGTTCGGTGGCAGCACGTTCCTCTCTCAGCACTTCCTCATCGCGCTTCGCATGCAAATTTCGCTTTGTTCACATATTCGTCACCCTTCAACCCTGCCAACTCTACCCTGTCAGCGCTGTCAACCCTTTTGCCTGCTTCGACTGGTACCAATTAAGGACCTTCTTTTATAAACTTGTCAAATCGAATTGCGCAAGGGGCAAAGTGTTTTTGCATACGACCTGAGAAGTAGGTAAACAATAATTTAATTTCGCACTAATGCTACGAATTAGTGGTTGACAAAAGGGAGAAATCCTTTCTCCTTTCTCCTCTTCTACTTTCTCTGCCTCAAACAGTCTTGCCAGATCTGTTTGGGAATTAGTATTCTTCCGATTCAATTGTCTCTCTCTCTCTCTCTCTGTCGTTTGTCTTTCACAATTAAAATACTTTCGCACTCACGTTCGCATATCGAACTAGATGATGTCGTGGCTGTAAATCATGATTATCGTTTTATTGCTGACACATGTTTTCATTAACAGAGCCCTGGGCATATCGATTGGTCGCTCGATTGGGGAACAACCACCGTGTCGTGTTGTGCTTCCGATGACAAATGATGTCCGTTTGCCAATTTTCATAATTTTGCAATTCTGCACACTTGCTGTCCGGCTGGAGGGTCAAAGGTCATTGGGATTATGTAAATCTTGTATGCAATGGGCCCATCAATCAAGCCAACTTGCCAACTTGGCCGTCTTGGCCCATAGCCGGCGACTCACAACAGCTGGCTCCATGAAATGTCCTTTTAATGCCAGCTCTGGCCATAAAAATGTCCTGCGTTGCGCTAATTAAACAGCAGCAACTGCCAAAAATGTTGCAGCCTCAGCGAGTTCGATTCGAAAGGGTTGTCGAATTAGCATTAATTGCTCATTGGCTGTGAAAGGTAGCGGAAATTTCATACAAAATGAACCCAAAAAATGTTGCCCCAGGGAGAGCTTCAACTGAAAAATCAAAATAATCACAAAATTAAGGTACTACAATTATTGTGCTGGCTGAGCTACTATCGACTAGCCTATGCTCAGTTTGTGCTGAGCCAGAGCAGAGAACTTATATATATATATAGCTTAAGACTATTGATATCTATAGATATCAGTCTAGGAGTAGCTTCAAGTGATCATATTCTAAGGGAGCTATAGATTTCGATTTAATAATATTTTACTGAAGTATAACAGCAGACGAGACTAGGGTATATACGACTATATATATATATATATATAAACAAGAACATGCCGTACTTTTTATCTTCAATCTCTCTACATCTCAACTGTAACAGAGGTAAATAAAAGTTGAATCTAGTATATATATTGAATGTAGTACATAATTTATATTGAATATATTAATACTATAGTCTAGTCTCAGACAATATAGTCCACAGATTCATTAAGATATAGAATAGATATGACTCAGCCAAGTCTAATACAATATGCTCTTTACATTTGCTAACCAAGAGAACTGAAACAGAGCAACTGCAGGCCTAGTCTCTCTCTCTCTCCCTCTCTCTCCCTCTCTATCTTCCATTTAGTTAAGCGAACATTTTAAAAGTTAGAAACTAAAAGTCTTGTTGGAAAGGACATCAAGGATGCCTCATGCCTTCCATCAGCAGAAGGAGCAACAGCAACAGCAACAGCAACAGCAGCGCAGTACACAATAATTTGACAAGTCATAATATTGATTGCATGCTGGCAAGATTTATGGTCGCATATGCGATTTAGGGTTTTAGCCACGATTATGGCTTGTAATCGAACAGTTCGACAATGTGGCCCATAAATCTTGATCCACATTCGACATTTTAAATATATATGCGAGCAGATCCAGCTACAAGTGTGCCAGAGAGACCCTCTTGAGCAACATATGTGCGGCCCACTCCCATTCCCAATGCGATAAAAAAAAGGGTTGCTGTCGCTTGGGGTTGGGGGCGTTTGTTGCTGGGGGTGTGGCTGCTTAGTTGAACTAATTTCGAGGCACATTTCTTTTACACGTTTTTTTTTTCTTTTTTTATTTGGCTTTCGTCCTTTACAGACGATAAATTTAACGCAATTTTTCTAGCAATGCTTAAAAAAAAAAAAAAACGCCGAGGAATTTATGCAAATGCCCGTGAAATAGTGGGCAGCGGCAGCAGCAGCAGAAGCTGTAGAAAAAATGTGGAAAATAAAAGAAATTAACAAACATAAAATTAATGTTTGCACCCAACAAATTTTCGCTGCACGTGTTTTCATTTTCCCAATGCCCATTGCCATTTTCCACCACTTTTTCTCTGGCATTAGCTGAAATTGTTTTTTCCTCTCGCTCTCTCTTTCTGAATGTGTCTCTCTTTCTCAATTTTCCTTAAACTGTCAACGATGTGTGATAGAAATCACAGACAGAGAGAAGCCAAGCGCCAAGCGCCAACTGCTGTGAGCTCAGCTCCACCTGAAGTGCACATCAAAATGCAGAGATTGTTGCCAATTGCCAATAAGAGTCGAGTCGAGTCGAGTCGAGTCGAGTCGAGTCGAATCGATGTGTGGATGGCAGACGAGTATCAGCTGCCAGGATATTTGCCAGGATATCTAGTTTAGCTGGGCTTAAGTGTGTATCGGAAAACCAACTTTAATTGCAATTGGGGAGGTCAGCTCTAAGCCCTTCTATAACTCTCTCTCCCCCCTCCCTCCCTCTCACTCTCTCTCCCTCTCTCAACTAATGACCCACACAGGATATTCGTTAGTCCAGCAAATGTAGAATTTTTCTTTATTAAATTTTGACTTGGCTGCAACAATTTTTGGTGGAAAAAGAAAATGAGGAAAAATGTGCGAAGTCGTGTAATGAATAATGCATGAAATTGTCTTCTCCTTCAGCAAAAAGCCTTTCCAATGGGCAAAGGGGGCGTGCACTGACAGTGATTATCTGTCTACAAATGTCCGTAAATGAGTGTGTGTGTGTGTGTGTGTGTGTGTGTGTGAGTGTGTGTGTCATTAAATGTAACTACCTCCCTTCCCTCGCTCACTCCTCTCTCTCTCTCATTCACATTGTTTGTCGCTATCTGTGAGTATGATTACAATTACCCAAACCAAAGCGGAAAATGCGAAAAGTGTGTGTATATAAAAATAAAAGACCAGAGAAAATCTTCATATGTGAAAAAAAAAACACCATAGAAGAGATATGAGATCTATATCCTGGTGAGCAAGTAGTCCAATAAGAGAATGTTAAAGTTAAATATATAATCTCTAAATTTCACATTATAGAATTATTGCATATTATTTTTGATGGTTTTCAATTATTTCATCATCAATTATTTCATCATCAATTATTTCATCATTAAAGCTCCTCAAACCTAATAATGATTTCTTTCATGAAAGTCTTCAGTTGCCAATTCTTTCAGATAAGAAAATTCTTCTATTCAGTATCGTCATTTTTATCATTTATAGTAATCTTTCTTTATCTCTAACATAAATAGTTTCTTCATTCTTTATATGACCTACTCTCTTTGCATACCTGCATATATGTAGTTGCCTCCCTCTCACTCTCCCATTCTACCATTCTCCCACTCTGTTCCCATTGTTCCACATTTTTATTTGCTGCTCTTCAATTAGCCACAGAGAGCAGGTTCCGCTCATCATCTTAGCACACAAATTGACTGACACTGACATCAGCTGCCCCTCCCCCCTGGTTGTCTCTCTCGTCCACTCGTTTCTGCACTGACAGCCAACTGACACCAGTCACTGAGCTTCTGCTGTCCTCCCCCTTCCACGTGCACACATGTTACCAATGTAGTACGTGGCGCATACATGCAACAGCCGCTGTCTCTCTGCCCTCGCCTCCCTCTCATCTACATATGCTTTATTAGTTTAGCCAACGGGGGGTTGCTCCTTCTCCTGCTCCTGCTCCTGCTGTTGTTGTTGTTTTTGGACTTGCGCTAATATTAATTTATTGTCAATGTTGGCAGTTGCCCCCTCCACGCCCACTACGCCCACACACACACACGCCCGTGACCGACAGAGATATGCATCAAAATGAGAAAGGACAATTTAATTTCATTTAGCAGCAGAAGCAGGAGGACATGGCAGGACATGAGCCACGACTCGTGAGCCATTATTAACACTTGCGACCACAAAAAGTCGGTCAAAAAGTTGTTGGAGCTCACATGGCTCTAATTATATAATGATGAATCCTCTCCTTCAGCCAGCCACAACATGTGGCGCCTCGCTTGGCCAGGAGTTGGCCAAAAAACAAACGTAGAGATTGAAAAGCAGAGAGCAGTGAGCAGGGAGGGAATGGGAGGGGAGGGGGGGCTCGAGGCGACTTTCATAATTCATTTTGAATACTTTGCGCTTATCGCTGAGGGAAAGATTTATGTCAGACACTTTGGGTAACACGATACCTGAGGAGCGCAGAGGGGGAGTAGGGAATTGAGAGGATGGGGGATGGGGGATGCTGGCGGTTGGCGTTTGGCTATGGGCGCTCAAGGCTCAACTCCTTATCCGCTCTTGCAAATGATTTAATGCTCACTTACAGTGGCTGCCGACTGCTGCTTCTGTTCCGTTCCATTTCGTTCCCAGCGGCGCCATTAAATCTCATTAAAAAGTTGCCTCCGCCAATGCAAATGCGCCATGGGCATGGCTGGGCGTGGCTGGCAAAGGAAATTGTAGCTGTCGTATTCAAATTATAAATGTTGTTGTCGAGTCGCAACAAAGCAAAGAAAAACTTGCACAACTTTTCACACTTTTCACTACACACACACGTGTGTGTGTGTGTGTGTGTGTGTGTGTAGTTCATTAGCTATGCATGAAATTGAAATGATGTGGAACGATAGCCATCATTGATTTGGGCTTGACAAATGCGTAAAGCTTTCAATTGGAAACGAATGTGGAATTGAAACATGCGTCAATGGTGATTGAAAACTGAAATTGGATTTGGATTTTTGATTTTGATTTGAAATTGGAAATTGGAAATGGAATTGGCATTGAATGCGAACGGCCCGGCCCGGCCTGGCCTGAGTCAGCTGACAATTTAGCTGCTGTCCGAGTTTATTAATCATTAATAAATGTTTTCTTTATTATTAAAAACGCAGCGACAGCACATAAAAAAATCTGCATAATAAATACACGCACGTTCCCTCTCACTCCCACCCACGCCTAAACGTAACTACATGCATGCCAGAGCGAGTGCGAGAGCGAGAGCGAGAGAGAGAGTGTGAGCAAGCGAGCATTTATTTTGCATTAATATTTCAGTCACATATCAAAGCAAGAAAAAAATACGACAGACAAACATACAATGAAAACAGACAGCCCGAAAGTAAATAAGCAAACAAGGAGCAGCATAGCAAGAGAGAGCGAGAGAGCTGAAACGTAGAGAGCGCATAAAATGTAACTGTGTGTGTGTGTGTGTGTGTGTGTGTGTGTAAGGCAATGCTGCGCTTTACATAAGCAAATAGAATACAAAAGCTTTTGCTGCATTCCAGCGAGGGGCAACGGGCGAGAAAAGGACGGCACTTTAACATACATAAGCCGCATAATACATACATATATACTAAACGTTATGCTAGCATATGTATTTACGATATATACTAAGTGTGTGTGTGTGTGTGTGTGTATATGTTTGTTGTTATGTACATAGCTCGGTCACGTCCCGCCCATTCACTTGGAAAGTCGATGCTCGATGTGACTGATTACTGCGTCGGCAGACGCGCCGTTGTTGTTGTTGCTGCTGCTGATGTTACTGTTATTGAAGGGGAGTGGGGAAAGACTGCCGCTGCTACTGCCGCTGCTGCTGCTGTTGTTGCTGCTGCTGCTGCTGCTGTTACTGTTAATGACAAACAATGTCTGCCATTTTGTCAAAAGGATCGAACATATTTCACAGTCTGCGCTTGGCGAAAGTAGAAGGTCAAGCGTAAAAGCTACAAGAATAACTGCATGTAAGAACTGTAAGTGTGAACGAACCAGAGAGAGAGAGAGAGAGAGAGAGAGAGAGAGAGAGAGGTGAGAGTCGAATGCTAAATACTCTTTAGAAATGGGTAGATGGGAATGAGTATGGGAAATGGAACTGAAGAGCAATAGAAATCGAAGATGTTTATATAAAAGAAATGAATAATATAAATTATAATAGAAATTCGAATTTATAAATTGTAATAAATAATTTGAGTAAAAGAAGTTGACTTTACAGGCGACTCGATTAATATGCTACATAGAGTCTAATCAATTTATATATCATATAATAGAAGTTCGCATTCTATAGCATTTTCAGTGAATTCTATTCTGGTTTTCAAGAAACCTTCCCATCATGTACACACAGGAAACAAAGTACTCCGCATTAAGACATTCTCTCTCACTTTGAACATTTTTCTCTCGGCAACTGATTTCTACAGAAAATACGTAAATATTATAATTGTAACTTTTTAATATGTGGGTAGCGTCTGGATTTTTGGGTTCTTCATTTGAATATCTTTTTTCTTTAACTTATTTTGTGGGGCATTGCTGGTTCCATTTTGTTTTTTCCTTCTTCTTTCTGGGTTTCTTATGCTACGCAGTTGGCGGTAATTTGTCTGCGGATCAAACAATTGTTGGATCAAACGCCGAGCCGAAGTCTTGTTGTTGTGGGGAAAGGTTTATGTAAATACGTCTGGAATGGAGGAAAAAGCAGGCCAAACAGGTGGATTGTGTTAATATCTTGTTGCTTACTTATTCAACAGGCACTCGACACTAATCAACTAAAGTGACTCTACGACAGGGCGAGAAGAGGACTTCCTTGGCTTCGAGCTGCACGCATCCTTTGCCAAGGAATTATGCACTCGCAATCGCAGTTGGAGTTGGAGTCCAAGTTGGAGCACATAAAACATTCCGCTGCATAATTGAACAAGTTGGCAGGGCGAACAGGATGCGAGGACGACGCCAAACGAATTTATGGCACCACCCGTCCATATGTCTTTGGAGACTTATATTCTTGTGCTGTTTGGGTGTACGTACACTGAGCGAAAGACTTTAGTTGAAATAGTTGTAGTAATGGAATGGAAATGAAGCTCAACATAGAAAATTCGAGTGAGCTAGAAAAAGTACTTGATGAAGTAAAAAGTATCTTTGAAATACTTAAGAATAGTAGGAATTATGTGATTCTAAGAGTAGTTGGAATAGTATAAGAAATATTTATAATAAGAGATAAAGTGATGGGACTATGAATAGTATTAGTAGAAGGAATAGTAATTGAGATCTTAGATAGAATAGTCAAAGGAAAAGTAGGTGAAATAGTAGTAGAAAGTAGTATGAAGAGAAATAGCGGAAATAGATGTAATTAAGTTTCTTTTTCATTTCTTAGCGTTTCACATTAAGAGAGCTCAGTATTTGTCATGGAAGAGATTCGAGTTAAAGGCTCATAGTTCTCAATAAAAACATTTCCATATCCAAATATTCTCTTCTCACAACTTCAACATATTTTCTTCAAGTGTACCTGGGTGTGGTTGTTGTTCTTGTGGTCTTTGTGGTTTTGCGGCACAATTGTCATCCGGCTGGCAGCTCCATGACAATCGCTTGGCAATTGCTTTGCATTAAATATTTTTATGGCTCCCGGAGCTGGATGGCGGCTTCATTGTTTTATTATCCTGCTGCTCATCAGAGTTGGCTTATTTCATGAATATTTCAAAAATCTACAACGCACTACACACACACACACACACACATTGAGAGACTTCTCTTTGCATAGAAAAAGTTAATCTTTTTAAGTAAATTCCTAGCAGAAATTAAAGTGCGAGCGGGAGCTGGAGCTGTAGCTGTTAGCTAGAGCTGGAGCTGGAGCTGGAGCTGGAGCTGGGGGGACTCTGGTTAGCTGTAATATGTGGCAGCACAACGCACTGAGCCGCGTTGCATGCAACGCTCGTAGACGACGTCGAGCTCCTTTGGCAGACAGAGACTAACGTTTCGCGCACGTGACACGCATTTCCAATTGGATTTATGATTTTAATACTTCGTATTTTTTCATAAAGTCTCTTCCCAGTCTCTTTCCCTCTGCTATCTCTCTCTCTCTCTCTCTCGCTCTCTCTCTCTCTGCCTCTGCCTCTGCCTCTGTCAAAGTAACAGCAGCCGCAAAAGTCTTGGAAAATGATGGCCTATTCGGGGCGTTAGTATGAAATTTCCCAGTCGAAGAGCGAGCCAAAGCATTCAGTTAATGCGAATGGGTTAAGTCTAAACTTGAGCCAAGTTAAGGAAATGTTTTCAGCATCGATCGTATATGGGAGCTGTCTCTACATAAACAATCTACTACTAATTCGAACTAATTGTTCGAGACTATGAAAGGACAACATTTAATAAGACTAAGTGGAGAGCAGTTGGAATAGAAAATGCGAGGTTCGTTAGGGCATTTATCAATAACTATAAGATGTTACCTTATTACTGAGAGTTGGATAGTATTTCGTATTCAAAAGCATAGAGTCAATACTTGGATGTATATTATAAAGAATTGAAGACTTTGATTTTCTAAAAATGTTTCTTCCATCTTCAAATACTCAACAGCTCTAGGCATCTGTCATCTGATTAGCCAACACATTTATTTGATCATTTTATTAAAACTAAACTCGAACTATATCTAGTATCCTATAGTATTCATAAAAGGACATTTAAGCTCATATAATAGAGTTCATGTCATTCATCCCTTCTAGAGATGGGATTTCTTCCTCTATTTCTCTATATCTTTCCATATAGTATCCTACACATATAACATTCATAATGTCCATCTGCCCCCTTTTGTCACTTACGTCTATCATAATGTCGTCAACTAGGATATCTGAAAAATCTTGTAATATTCGAACGATTTCTACACTTAGCGTTGCCAAATGTGAGAAACACATAGACAGAGAGACAGAGAGACAGACGATGATTGTAAGAGTGCAGTTAAAAATGTAATTATTTCGTTGTTGAAATTACGTGAAATGTTGTTAAAAATAATTTTTTTTTTCTTTTACAGCAAAAGTTGCGACATTAAAAGCAACAACAACAACAACAACAACTGCGAAGCATCTGATTTTGTCTGCAAACTGTAAAACAATAAAAACGCGTTAATGATTTCCCATTTGAGATAAGGTGCCATATAACTTGACCCCCACCTCCGCCCCCTCCTCTCCCCTCCTCACCTCACGCTGACCACGGCCCCTCCCGCCTGTCGCCGTCTCTGCTTTAAATCGCGCTTCTGTGCGCCGTAAAAACCCATCGAGCCAGCAGCAGCAGAAAAGACAAGAAAAAGCAAAGCCGTAAATAAAGATAAAACCCGACTTAAAGCTGCTCTCGTTTAGATCTGGCCTGATTTTCAGTTTTAGCTTGTTACCTTTTTTGTTGCTTTTTTGTCTCGGGGTTTACTTTTAGTGTGGAAAATTAACAAATTTTATGAGCACTTCGATGTGAGGCCAATGATTAATCAGGCCTCCGATATATATCAACTACGGCGTAGCACATGTGGCTAATGTAGGGGAAAACTAACTGCGAACTACGTACGTGTTGTAGAACATGAAGATTTAGAATGAGATAATAAAACTATTTAGGAAATACGTAAAAAGAGAAGTACTTAGGTACATAAATGTATATAGACTACAGTACATGGGAAGTTAGAGTGTTTGGGGTTTGGTCTACAGAACTATGTACCCATAAAGTATATATAATTCTATTTCTTCATATTTCTATAGTTATAGATCGAAGCACTAGCCATACAAAAAGAAATCTTAACTCTAGGTGAACATTTTCATATATATATGTCTAGTGGGACTTTATTCGAGAACTGTCCACTCTGACTTTGATCTCCCGCATTTTTGCTGATCGAGTCTCAAAGCAAAGGAACCGAGAGTAAGCATTGAGATCGAGTTTGAATGGGAGTGTTCGATGTTTCATATAAAATAGGTGTTGGCTCGACCTTATAATAAAACTCTAAATATGTGTACCCATTTAATATATTATAATTGCAGTCACCAATTTCGAATAGATCTATCATTCATCTAGGACCTATAGAAGTTTTCTATATCCATTTAAATATTAAAGATTAAACATAAACCAAACTGTTTAACTTTCATATACTCTCTCTCCCTCTCTCTCTCTCTCTCTCTCTCTCTCTCTCTCTCTCTTTGAATCACTTTCTAATTAACAAAATTTAACAACAATTTCAACTCAAATCCCGCCCAACAAACAACAGCAAACTCAATCCAACTCTGCTTTGTTTTGTAGCTCCCATTTAGCGGTAAATGTTCATAATCACAAAACATCAAATTAACATGATATTGGGGCAGATTTTAAAGTAGGAGTGGGCGTGGCTATTGCTCTCGCTCTGCAGACAAATTGCAGTTTTATTTAAATGGCCAAAAATTGCAAATCTGAATAATACGCCGTGAAATTGTCAACTTTTGCCTAAGCGTGAGAGGGGGAGAAAGATAGCAAGGGAGTGGTAGAGAGAGAGAGGGGGGATACTTAATTTCGCGACTTGATAAATTTGCAACAATTTCGCACACGCGCGTCTATTTCTGTTGCTGTTTTTTATTTACGCTTTTTTTTTTTTTTTTTTTTTGTCAACAACCGTTGCCCGGCGGAAATTGGTGACAGTTGTTGTTTATTGACAAGCCCGCAGCCACCGTGAAAACATTTTAAAATTTGTAAAACATAAAACCAAATCACAGCTGAAAAAAAAAAAACAAAAAACAGCAACAACAAGAAGAGGAAGCACGAAAAATTCGCATAATATTTCACACCATTTATTTTTCGCATGGCTCGAGGCTTGTTTCCTCTTGTAATCGGCTTGTTCCGTTGCGGCAACGGCTGCTGCTGCAGAGTGGGCGGAGAGGATGACAGCAGAGGATGCTAGAGAATGCTCGATATACAGCTAGACATATAGAGATAGTTCGAGACATATGTCAGGGTTTGGCAGTGGTGAGGAGAACAGCCCTTAAACTAGAGTGGAATAAAAAGAGAAAGAGTTTTCAAATTTATTGACTAAATATTGGAAAAAACAATGAATGCAATCAATATAAACGACATTTGTGGTTTTTACTGTAGTTTGTATATATATTTATATTTACTATAGTAAGTGGAGGGATAGAAACAGATGGAGAGAGAGAGAGTGAGAGATAAAGCTAGATACTTGAACACAGAATATTATAAAGAAACATAGCAAAGACAGTCAAATCGGCTTTCTATGCGATTCTCATGGCATAGTTTGAATGTATGACATAACTCTTCTTCATCGTCATCCTATCCTTTCCATTTCACAACCCTCTCACATCTTATCTCGGACAATTATTAGCTCATTATGCAGATGACATTTTAGTCTTACGCCTGACTAATGGAACCCAAATGGCCGAGTTCACTTACTCTAATATCGTATACCCAAACATGAGACATAAAACTAGACTCGAGTCTCAAAACTTTCACCTAAGATGTTGCCATGTGTGGGAGTTTGTCCATCCTTGGATACAGAGAGCGAAAAAGCATTAAACTTGGCTTTCAATTAGAAATTTGCGCACACTCAGCACTAAAGGGACATTTCGTTATGCGTTGCTTTTCTTTCCGTTCCGTTCCGTTTCTTTTCTTTGCTTTTCTTTTCTGGTTCACCTCGTCAGGCTCATCAGCGAGGACGTCATAAAGCGTCAACATGCCGAAGCTGGCCTCAAAGTGCGTGACGAGTTGTGTCGAGCTCTTACTAAACATTTCCCCAGGGACCTCAGCCTCAGCAGTGACAAGAGCAAACCAAACACTAAAACACAGCTAATGGCCACGGCCCAACGGGCCCAACGGCCTGAGCGAGCTGAACGAACTGAAAGGTCAGCACAAGTTCAAAGTGAACACGAACCAGTGAGCGAGCACTTGGCAAGTGTCGAGTGCTGTCTGAAATAACACTCATAACTATCATATGGGCACTGTTAGCCTCTCTTTGTCTAGCTGTAAACTAGTTTCGTGTTCCGTCTTTAAAAGCTTATGAAGAGCCATTTCTTGCTAGAGACATTTATTAATAATAACAATACGCATATGGGTTGTATCATAATAATATATTTCTCCCTTACAGAACTTACATAACTCTTTTACTCTAACGAAACTGCTTTTAGTTTACCAGGAGTTCCTTTGAGGGCTTTATCATGTCTCAAATTTGGACATCTATTACTTTATATAGAAAGGTCTCTTTTGCCGTCCTTTGTCTATCTTTCTATATATATTTATCCATCTATTCCAGCTCTCCTCAATCCCTACATCTGTTTCTATTATCTCTCTCCATTCCCTATTCTATTATATATTATATATTTTATTATATATTTGAACCTCTCTGATGGTATTTCTTCTTCTGTTCTTCCCTTTATGATATACCAATTCCAATAAATTTCTACTAGTTCCCTCTAGTTATCTCTCTCTCTCTCTCTTTCCTTCCCTCCCTCTCTTTGCAATACTCTCATACCATAATAATCTATATATATATTATAATTCTGCCTATTTCACTTTCATATTCCTCGTATCATATACATTCATCTAACTCTCTCTGACTCTATCAGACAAACAGCAGCCGATTCAAGTTAATAAATCGCTTCACAACACTGGATAATTGTACCGTAAATTTATGCTAGCCTGTAAATAATTAATTTAAATAGTCGTCCGATTGCTGCCGAATTGGGACTGAGCTTATTTATCGGAATCCAACTCTGATTTGTGGCTACTGTAGAACGCTTTGCGTTTGCTTTGCTTTGCAGTACTCTCTCTCTCTCTCTCTCTCTCTCTCTCTCTCTCTCTCTATCTCTGAGCATGCACAGTGGTAAACAAAAGTCAGTGGACCGTGCCCGAGGGGTCATTTAGATGGCAGATTAGTTTTATTGCTCAACTTCTTGCAAATTGTTCGCATAATATGCAAATCGTGATGTCGGCCCTTAGCAGCAGCTTAGCTAGATGCTAGGGACAGTGTAGTAAACAGTTCTTGAATTATTTTAAACTATGATTTATGAGAGAGAGAGAGAGAGAGAGAGAGAGAGAGGGGCTGGAAGAGAGTGCTAGATATTAATATAATATGAAGCCTTCGTCTTGGCTTCTTTTCGCCATAAATTTGCATATGTCAAGCTCTGATGTCTGCAACGCTCGGCGAATCCACAAAGAGCTATTCCCACTCGTCTAATCTCTGGGGGCAACTGCTTTGGCATTAGCCAGATTAGCCAGGGCAACGGCCTGCTTTAACTTTTGCCCAATTTAATTTCTATTGCCGCTTGCTTTGATGACCCTTGACCCTTTTCCAAAGCAAAAAAAAAAAAACTCATATGTGTGCAGAACTTTGGCCTGCGGCCTCGCAACGCGCACACACAAGTGAAGGTAATTTAGTTCCTGGCCAGCTTCTGGGCCCCAGGCGTTACTTCATGAAGTGAAGTCTAATGAAGTGGAAGACTGGGCCAGGGGTAACGCGTTGCCTGAGCTACAGCTCAATATAAATCGTACTAGACTGGAATGCTGACTGATGTTGGAAGTCTGTCTAAATCTCTATAGCTGACAGCTTATAGGGTAGCAAAAACAAAATATACAAAGTGTTGGTTGATTAAATAATTATAGAGTATGAGAATCTGCAATTGAAAGGAGAGTATAGGGAGATGGAGAGAGAGAGACGTATACGAGAATTTCCCATATTTATAAACACATCCAGTTTACCTAATCATAATCCCATTTAAATATTATAATATTACAGGGTATCTCATTTAAACACACATTTCAAAAACTTGGTCATAAAATTATGTTAAATAGTTGAGCAATTGTTAACTGAAATCTAGAGACAATTCTAACTCTATTTGTCTATCGCCCTCTCTCCCTCTCCCTCTCCCTCCCCCTCGCTGTCTCTTTGGCAATATATGACAAATTGAGTTATTCGCATCTACATACAAGGTACTCGGTCGGTACTCTCGTTACTCGTTGCGAATATATTTCATTAGTATTCGTGACGCTGATTGCATTTTAATTAACGCGGCGCCAGACCATGGACCACCCCACCCCGCCGACTACCGCCTTCCTCTTCGATTCTCAAAAAAAGTAACCACGAACCCGTTTGATTGAATTAAAAGCGTAGCACACGAAAAATTGAAAGAATCTTTTAATAACTCAATTTGTATGGCCTATCTCTCTCTCTCTCGCTCTCTCCCTCTCTCTCTCACTCTGGCTCTGTTTCTGTGCTGTAGCTGCTTATTAAATTGTTAGGCTAACTAACCAAGTGGATCTTAAAATTATGTGAATGAAAAACCAGTTGAGTGAGATATGCCTGAATATATTTGAATACTACTTGAAGTAGAGAGGACTTATAGAGAGCTCCAACTGAAGCTGAGCAAACAAAACGAGTTGAGGGTTAAGGTTAAGGGTTGCTATCTACCCCTCGCTCTCTCTCTCATTCTAGCTCCAACTCTATCGTTTATCTATAGCTCTGTGGCAGTTGCTGACTTCATCTCATTTGTTGTTATTTGCCATTTGGCCATTCACAATTGACCAGCCAAAGTTGTGTACAATCGCATTCGATTTATATGTTCGAACTGGGAATTTCATCGATCATAAAAATAAAATGGAAATTGCGACTTCAATTTATTTGCGCTGCTTGGCCAAAAGCGCATAAAACAGTCATGAATTATTAACAGGTATTTGTTAAAAGGAGTGTCCACAATGTGGTCAACGAACTCGATGAACTCAGATGAAGAGGTAAACATGATAATGAAGGAGAAGAAGAAGAAGCAGAAATGATTAGATATCGATTCGAGTTGAATGTGAATTGTAAATGTAAGTATGTCTATAGAAGCTCCCCCATCTAAGCGAAGCTGTATAAGAGTTGCAGAAAATTATAGATGAATCCATAAAAGAGAGCCTAGAATAATGGAAATGCAGCTCTCAGCAGGTTTTAGGATATCTCTTAGTCAGGCACTCTTCTCTCTAGAGCTAGATTGTACTAACTTGAACCTTCGTATTCGTTATTCCAATCGCTCAACTAGAATCTGTTTATGTTTACAGAGTTAATTCTACATCATGTAAGTCTTTAAGCAAGAGCGTTTCTTTTCTTCCCATACTTCAACGCCCAAATCGTAATGACTCTTCTCAAGTCCTCGCTCAACTTGATGCAGTTCTCGAGCCCCGTCGTAAAATCTATTAAAAACGTGTATTATCCCAGCTGAATAAAAACCGTTTATCTTGCTCAACAGAAACCCCGTTTCGATTGCAGTTCGATAAAGGACGAACGCCCCTATGGACAGGACTCACGGCGTCCGTTTCAGGTGTTCCTTTTGACACTTTATGAAATTTATGACATTATTGGCCTTCCACTTTGCTTTCACTAGAAAGTGAAAAGTGAATCTCAGACGAGATAACTGTAAAAACCAAGGCCAAAAAGGACACCTTGCAGGCAGTCAACGACTGCGGACGGACGGACGGACGGACGGAGGTACAACGGACGGTGGACGATGGACGGACGACTGTGTTGCGACGATAAGGATCGAGCTGTCCAAATACGAGCATTATGCCGAGTGATATATTTCTCTATTACAAACGGCGACCGCAACCGTTGGAGATCGCAGCTTATGATGGATATACAAAGCGAGGGAGAGGCAGGGAGACGAAGGCAGGCCGCAGGCAGACCCTGGGAAGTGTCTGAAGCTCCGGTTGCTAAAGTTTCATGAAAGTTGCCGCGCTCGTCACTAGATCTGCTATCTACAAAAGCGCGCCCGCTTTACGAGCAGATGACAACCCTAAATCAAAAGCGCCGTCGGACATGCAAAGGCAACAGCAACAGCAACAGCAACAGCAGCAGCAGCAGCAGCAGCCACAACAGCAGCAAAGGTAAAGCCGCGGGCGGAAACTGCAGAGAATGAGTGAGAGAGAGAGAGAGAGAGAGGGGGAGAGTGGGAGAGGGAGTGAGAGAACAGCCGCATAAATTATCAGGCGGCATGAATCTAAATTAAATAAAAACAAAAACATTTGACATTTGCCAACGCCAAAGCCGTAGCCCGAAAATCCTTTAAACACAAACAAATACACGCTCCAAGAGTATTTTCAACTCTCAAGATTTCCCCCTTCTCAGCTCGCTGCTCGCTGTGAGCATCTTACAAGGATTCACCATTAAAAATGTTAATTAGTTGCGCAAACATTGCAAACATTACGAATTGCTTCTACGAAGTACGAACTGTTACCAACTGTTAACAGTGGTGCCAAATGCCACAAAATGTTAATGAAAATATGTTAACTTAGGGCAGCTAAAGTGAATGGCAAGGCAAGCTATAATAATTTAAATATCGAATATAAATCACAATTTGTGAATAAGTTCATTTGACTTGCAGTTAAATTTGACAAATAAATCTGACAGACTTTACTTTTACTACTCACAATATATATATATATATATAGCTAAATGTGTTTGTAGTTATACATGTAGACTAGGTATATCTTGATGATAAATCAATATTTAACTACTAGATAAATTGCATGTCAATTGATAGGTTCATCAAAGCAACTGTTAAATTTAAGAGCAACAGCCTATAGCTATGTTAACCAGTTAACATATTCATGTTAAGAAAGTATATTCACTTAAGAAATGTTACTTTAGCTAAAAGATTTAGTTATATAGGAAAATATATATATATTAGTTTATTATTATTATTACGTCATACAATATCCTTTATTCAGTTAACAGCCTTTTAGCTCAGCTGCTTTGACCCACTGTGCTGGAATTCAAGAACGTGGCCATGGCGGTAGCTGAGCAGCATCGCGTGCATGCAAATGGCAGGCGGGATGCGCAGATTGAACGCCAATTAGGATGAATGTTTTGCGCTTTGGCGCACGCCGCTCTGCATTCAAACACCCCACGGGGCCAGACTGCATGACGCCGCACGAAAAGTGAGCAAGCGAGAGAGAGAGAGAGATGGAGAGAGAATGAGAAGAACTGACTGAGTCTGAGCTGAGTGTCTTGCGCGGGCCCTAGTTAATTGCTAAAAACTGTTCACACGTTCCGCCAAATGCGACTTTTGCATACAACACCTGAGCAGAGGTAACCTGAAGCCTACAGCTGAGGCCAGAATCTGAAGTCTGAAGATGAAGTCTGGTCAATGCTGAGGCAGTGTTAACAGGCTCGTCACGTACTCATCAGCGTTGCAGGAAATCAATATCGGGATTCGACTCTGCGACTCTGCGACTCTGAGACTCTGCGACTTTTCGACTTAGAGTTGAGTTGAGTTGAGTTTGACACTTCCGCTGCATCCCTTAGACGCATTTCTTTTTCGAAAGTTTTTCGTTTTCAGGCTGTTGGAAATTAAGCATGTAAGGTATGTCGAAGACCCAGTTATGCAAATCCCAGCACAAACTCATAAATATCGACGAATTCTACGAATTTGATTTTTTTTTTGTTTTTTTTTTTTCATTTGCTTTTCATTCGTTTTGTTTCGTTTATATATTTTATTTTTGGTTGCCAAGTTGTTTGTCGAGGCGAGGGTCGTTTGGAATGCACGACAGCAGCTACCAAAAACAAAAATTGTTCGTAGGCCCAACAGTGCCCCGAGTACCGGGTATAGAGAGTGTACCGAGAGTAATCGAGTATTATCCAGTGCTTAATATGATAGGCACGTAAGGCCCCAGCCAACTGCGAAGCAACGGTTAGCTCGTTAAAGCCGCGACTCAACTTATTTGTTTATATATCTGTCTGTCTGTCTGTCTCTCTGTCTGTGTGGCTTTATAATTTCCATTCGACTTTCAGCGAATCAATCAGGCAAGGTAAGGTCTCTCGTAACTGCACATTCTGATCCCAAAGATAAAGCTGTCAATGCCAGCTGCATAAATCAAGTGTGCAGCAAAGTTTTTTCGTCTTTTGTTTTCTTGAAAATTATATAAATTAAAATTTGAGCGAAAATTTCATTAAAAGTGTCGAGAAAATCAATAGTCAAAGAGACAAAATCACCTTTGGCTTACGGCAAATTGTAATCCAGCTCTTAGCTTTCCACTTGCCCGCATGCCACATGCCGCATGCCGCATGCCGCATGCACATCACGTGCCACGCGCGACTCTGGCAAAGTTCCCAGCAAATATTCCATTCGAGAAGCTTTTTGTGTACTTTTTAGCACATATTTTGAGTTCGTCTACGCGTCGCTTCTCATACAACAACTGCCGATATGCCAGACTGCCAGATGCATTATATATAGCATATATATACATAGAGAGAGAGAGAGAGAGAGAGAGAGAGAGAGAGATTGGCTGGCTGTGTGTGTGGCTTATGAGCCTTTAAGCTTAGCTATATATATATAAATTTTCATATATCTGAATCATAGACAGAGCTTAAGGTTCAGAGATATATCATGATTAATAAAATCAAAAAATAATCAATTAAATAAAAATTTTCATAATTATTTTTTAGTAATTAGTAAAGAGATTTCCTATAAATCCATAAAAATAAACGAGAGAGAGATAGAGCAAGATAGAGTGGATGAATATGATGAAGAAGAAGAGACAGACAAACACAGAGAAAGAGAGAGAGAGAGAGAGAGAGAGAGAGATCGAGGCAGAGAGCTTGTGAAAGAAAGAGGGATGAAAGCTAGATATAAAATACAGAAAAAGAGATAAGAAAGAGCTATAGATTTCTCATTCTGATTACAATTAGATTAGATGGCTTGATGGTACTCAACACTAGGTACCATTAACTCTAGGTACCATTAACACTAGGTACAACTTCATTCTAGTACCTCATCTCACCACTCATAAAGAGATCTATTTGAATGCATTTCACATTTCACAACACCAAACAGATTCTTGAGTAGTTCCAAATTCCTCTCTCAAGTCGCTCTCCCAACACCTTGTGAACGTTCTTTAATTGCTTAATCACAGCTGTATCCCTTACGAGCGCTCTTACAATTGCCAGCCACATGGCATTGGAGCATTTCAGAGGAGCTGCCTGAGCGAACATCATTTGGATTACAATGAAAAGGTCAGCAACGATTCGGATGCTGGGGGCAAGGCCTCATTTTGTGCTCTGAGGCGCAGCGGCAGCACGCTCCAACTACACATTTGCCATGTTTAGAATTAAGTCCCAAACAAACCAAGCAGACCAAGCAGCCAAACAGCCAAGCAGCCAGTAAGTCAGTCAGCCAGCCAGCCAGCTATGCCAAAAGGCAAAATCCAGCGAGACGAGATGAGACGAGGCGAGGCGAGGCGAGCTGAGCTGAGCCGCAGGCCGAGTCATGTTACTCACGTTCCAAACGAGCTTTTGTCAACTTGTCTAAATGATTTTTGCACACTGTAAACAAGCGCGGACAGTGGGACAACAGCGGGACAGACAGTGGGAGAGACAGACAGACAGAAAGACATTCAGTATTGACGTTGACCCTGCACGATTGCGATTCAGAAGTTTTCAACTCCAAAGCTCTACCCATATGTATGTGTATGTGTGTGTGTGTGTGCCAAGGATTCTGGACCTCAGCTCAAGTCGTGTGTGCGATTGCCGTGCCACAGCAGCAGCAGCAGCTGCAGCAGCAGCTTCTCGACTCGGCTGCTGATTCAGAGACCGGGCTTGAACGTTCCCCGTGGGAGTCTTTTGTTATTGTTGTTGTTGCTTGCTGCTGATCTTTTTCGATTTTTCGTCGACGATATTGTCGTGTAATCACGAATTTATTTTATTGAAAATGACTTGACAGGTGGCGCCTTATTTAACTAAGTTGTCAGCCGATTGCCCAGCGCTGGAAGCCAACGAGTTGAGAGCTGGAGTCTAGCATCTGGCATTTGGCATCTTCACATGGCTTTGTGTAAACAATAGAATATGCATTTAAATGATAAAGTAGATCTATGGGAATCAGTTGAGGACTTAGACTATGAGCATGACCAAAAGCATATTTCATATTGCAAAGTATTTTTGTTGAGCGAATATGAAAAGTGAAGCCTGAGAGAAATTTCGAACTTTGTCGATCATTAGATTAGCAGGAAAACTTCAAGCTTAATAAATTGATAAAATTTAAATGAAAATATATTTTCAGTGTAGGGACTACAAAACAAGAGCCTTCTTTTGTTATTTGAAACATAATGGAAAAAATAATTCAAACAGTTCTTCTTAAGCTTTCTCAAGTGATTTCTTTTAATTCTATTTGTATGCCTGAAAATCGATTAAATTTCTTTTTTCACATATTAATAATATATTGCATTGCATATTGCTAATTGTCTGGAAATATATATAGGAATTTGTCATAAATTTCAGGCAGTTCAATAAATTAATTAATTAATTATAAATAGAATTTTTTTATTATTTTATACTAATTTTTGTAATATAGTTATATTGTTAACTAAATAATTTAGTTTGATGATACCCGACAATCTTAATGAATTTTTAAATAATTAATTAATTTTTCATTTTCTTAAATTTAATATTGAAAAAAAATATATATATATATATATTTCTTTACTTTATATTTAATACAGAATATATTTATTTATTTTTTTTAATAATAAATTTAATTCTATATTTGTATCTAATCACAGCTTAAATTTGGAATATAACTTAAATGTCATACATCAGAATTTTATTTGTTTAATTTCTCAAATATTTATATTTCTCTCACACCAATGAGTTTAGCTTTAATATATATAAATAGCAAATATTATATATATATTTCAACTCAAATCCTGCACTCCCCTTGGCTGGGCCATAAACATTTCATAGCCGCAATAACAAAAGTGGCTCGCAAAAGCTCGCAAAGTCTTGGCCAATATTTTTATTAAGATATTGAACAATTGAACAAAGCAGCCATTAAATATCAATGCAGTTCGCACGCCAACTACAACAACAAACAGCTAACAGCAACAGCAACAGCAACAGCAACAACAAACAGCTAACAGCAACAATTGCTATTGCCGAGGCACAAATGACTCCCTCAGTAGGTTTGCTTATCGCACAGAACACAACTCAATGTTGTTCCGAGCAGCGAAATCTCCAGAGGATGCCGCCAACAGCAGCAGCAGCAGCAGCAGCAGTGACTACCTGAGAGACCAAAGAGAGAGAGAAACAGAGGGAGAGCGCGTGAGTGTGAGAGAACGCATATGTGTAGAAAGCGGGGGCCAAGAGGTGAGAAGCTGCGAAGACGATTAAGCTGCTGTTGCTGTTGTTGTTGCTGTTGCTGTTGTTGTTGCTGTTGATGTTGCTGTTGCTGCTGTAACGACAGCAACTGTTGTTGTTGTTGTTGTTGTTGTATGGCCATAAACATGTGGCAAGTGTTGTTTTTGTTGGTGCTTTGGGGCCGCCGCTCAGCAATTGTTGTTGCTGCTGCTGTTGCTGCTGTTGTTGTTGTTGTCGGGAGAGTGTCTGTCGATTTGTGCAACACTTTGATGGCAAAAACAGCAAAAGCGCAAAAACAATAAACAAAGCCAAAGAGGCAGTCAAGAGTATCTGTATCTGTGTCTGTGTCTGTGTGTGGATGCTGCTGCTGCTGCTGTTGCTGCTGCTGCTGCTGTTGGCCTCGACGCAGCGGGGCCCGCCTGCGATTGCTCTCCAAAGCAGTTGGCTGCGCTCACTGGGGGCTCCACACTCACACATGCACACATACACACATTGAGCAAAAAACCTGCTCCACCACCATTTGCAGCATGCAGCAGCAGCAGCAGCAGCAACAGCAGCAGCAGCAGCAGCAGCAATAGTTGCAGCAGCAGTCGAGATGATGATGCTCATGATGATGTTGATGAAGAGAGGCTCAGTGACTGTGGCCGAGACAGAGGCAGAGGCGGCAGCCAACCACCAGCCAGCGAGTGAGCAAACGTCCAAGCGACCCAGCGACCATGTTTCCTGATGCGAGGCGATAGTTTATCGCCAATTTTCGTGCCGTGCAGAGGTGAACGCGGACCAAAAACGTGCGAAAGCCCAACAGAGCCAAGCTGGCAGCTGAGAGCGCGCGCTTATCCTTGCGTATCCAACGTTCACATACTATATATATCCCGTACGCTTAACCGTCGGATGTCCTTTAGCTATTTCGCTGCGATTTACTGCAAGTGTATTGTATCTGTGTCTGTGTTGGTGTCTGTGTGTGTGTGTGTGTGTGTGTGTGTGTGTGTGAGTGTCTACTGTGTATTGGTGTATCGGTGTGTGTTTGTTTTTTGGTGAATTCGCCGTCGGTTCGGCTGCTCGTACGTAATTCCTTCGCCGTTGCCGTTGCCGTTGCCGTCGTCGCGGCCATGCGCGTTAACGGTAAATAATGGCCGCCATCTTGGCGTGCCATAGAGTGCGACATCAAATCAAAGATAAATAAAAGCTATATACCCAAGCACACACACGCTCTCCCATATACTCTCACATAAATATATAGATAGATAGATAGATAGATAGATAGATATATATACATATCGACAAAAAGAGAGAGAGAGATTCATATAGTGGCGCCATGGAGCACCATGGCAGCGGATTTGTCGCCTCGCCGTGGGCCGCGGTGCTCGGCCACCACTCGATGGCCTCCGATGCGGGCTTTGCGGCTGCAGCGGCTGCGGCGCATGTCCAGAATGTGGCGGCAGCACATCATACGCATCCGATGCACGGCCATCCGCACTCGCATCCGCATCCGCACTCGCATCCACATCATCATCATACGCATCCGCATCCGCATCCACACTCGCATTCCCATCATCATCATCATCATCATCTGGCAGCAGCGGCGGCAGCAGGAGGCGGCATGCCCATGGATTTGCATGTGCCCCAAGGATTTCCCTACTATAGGTAAATAACGGCGCAACATGGATACGCTACACACACACACACACACACACACACACACACACTTTTATATATGTAAAGGTGTTTGTCGCCTGTCCTTTGTCTTGGGGGCGTTGCCATATTCAAATTATCCTGCCAATGAAATTTACCTGCATTGCACATAGCAAATGACGCCACTTAATGTCTATTCTATATAAATATGTACATATATAATAAGCTGCTCTATATAATAACTCTCCCAAGCTGCATCTCCCAACTGCCAACTGCAGTCGAGTCGGAGCTGAGAGACAAATGAACGCCAATTGCAATTAGATGAGCATCAAATTGATGAGGGTAGCTAGCGAAATATAATGACTACTTGAAATATACCTGTGAGAGGTGTACTTAGCTGCGTGGGGTACTTAGCATGAGAAGGGGTGGAGGGGAGAGAGAGAAAAAGGTGAATGCATTGCTATGAGACGAGTTTCGTTTGAGCAATGATGATGATGATCTATTGGAATATACATAGATATGTTGCTAAATAGTTAATAATAATTAAAATTAGAACTGAATATATTGTATTTTCATTTATTGTTCAGCTATAGATCGATAGTTTCACAGACTTTTCATATAAATATATGAATCACTTTACTCAAGGAGCTCAAGCCTTGCTCAATATAATAAAGCTTGTGGGGCGAATGCATGCAATAGCTAGAATTTAGAGTGAATTTAGTAAGCAACAATAGTAAGGAAGATTCTTTAGATAAAAAGGATAGATCAAGCAACTAGTAAATCTTACCTTGATGTAAAAAGGGAAGAAGGAGAAAATAATGGTTCATGATATAAAGGAAGATTATCCAAAACATATTTGATAGTTCATGCATAAAAGCTAGAACAATATACTTTCTAAATTACACCTAATAAATTTTCTAAAGGTCTATTTGATCGGAAATCCTTCAAGGTAAAGTTACATAAAATATTGGACAAAGGATTTATATATAAAAAAAAGATTTGCATACAATATAAAGAAGTTTCTTGGCAGTCTTCACTTATATACATATATCATATATTAGGTAAATAAGTAAGGATGATAAAGATATATATAAATATATATATTACCATACGACATTTCAATTTCCTAGTTCTAGTATATTCAGTAAGCCTAACTAGGCCCAAGTCCCACACAATTTCAACGAACTTTTAGCTACTCACTCATGGTGTAGGGTATTTGCCAGTCAATCATACTCTACTAGTCAATATAAGCGAATCGATCAGTTAGAGTATTTGCCAGTCAATCATACCCCACTAGCCAGTCAGCATAATCGAATCGATCAGTTTTACAGTTTATGAATCATTTTAATTAACTCGAAGCATTCACTTTGGCTTGGCTAACTGGCTGACGATATCGTGACTCTCAACTTATTTCACCCACAAACAAATCGCTCTAGAGCCACTCACGGCAATTGCGGCAACCACTAAGTGAACCACCCAATTGGAGCCACAAGAAATGAGCTTCAAAAAAAAAAGATTTTCATTAAAAAGGAAAAAAAAAATTGTCCAAAAATCATTTTGACTGGCCTAAGGAGGAGGCATATTCGGGCAGGTCCGTTGCAGAGGTGCCAACAAGGCTGAAACTCATAATTAAACTAATTGAATTTACGTGACAATAACACTTTCCAACCAGAACGAGAGAGAGAGTGGGAGAGAGAGAGATATATAGAGGGGAGTTATTGGAGTGAGCGATTGTCACGATATGAGAAATTGAGCTGAGCTCTTTCAGCTGGTTCACAAGGTTCAGGCTAAGGTAATGCATGGTTATTTTCAATATCGAAAAATGAAATCGGCATCAAAGAACCTTTTGCCGCTAACAGCGAGAGAGAGAGAGAGAGAGAGAGAGGGAGAGAGAGAGAGAGTTGATATTCCCACAACAATATGGCGTTGGCAATGTAATTCATGAACTGTGATTGGTGGCGCGTCCATTAACTCTTAAGCCCAGTGCCCAGAGAACCGAAACGAAGTTGCAGCGCTGCGATGAGATGAAAGACAGACACAGGGCAGGCAAAGTTGGCTACCAGTCGAACGGACGGACAGACGGACGGATAGAGGGACGGATAGAGGGACGGGGTCCAGCTTGTAGCTCGTCCCCAACACACAGACAATCAGCGTCTATCAGCATTTTTCAATTATATCGGAATAGCGTTATCCGTGGCTGGATCGCGTCAGAACGCATAATTACTATAATCACCTGAGTTATTACCTTGGCGAATATTGGCGAAGACATACGAAAAGCAGCCAAAGTCATATTAAAAGCAACAAGCGGACAAGCAGTATGCTGAGGGGGAGGGGGTGAGGTGGGTATAACAGAAATCTAAACTGTGATTGTTGTAGCTGCAACCGCCCGCCGCCCGCCACCTAACCCCTATCCGTCTCTCTCTCTCTCTCTCTCGCTCTGCTGCAGCAGTCAGGCTCAATTTCAGTTTGAGTTTTTTTTTTGGTCTTCTTTTCTCCATTATTTTCATTTGATTTTTTTGTTGCCTTTTGTGCAATTCGTTAAAGCTGCACATTAAAAATTACACTCAGCGAAATGCAGGGCAACTGCAACAGCCACAGAGATATATTCATAAATATATAGTATATGGCTATATATATATATAGATGTTCTAACTGGAAAATTGCTGCTACGTTTGTTTTTCATTAAAGCCGACTCCTCTTCGTGGCGGCAGCACGAACCGCATTTTCATTCCGCAAAGCGATCCGCACAATTTTCCACGGCTTTGCCCACCCAAAAAAAAAAAAATATATATATATATTGAAGAGAAGAAAAAACTGCGCTTGGTCAGCGTCTTTGCGGTTTCGAGGTCGCCTTGCCACTAGGCCCCCTCTGCGTACCCCTCTGGAGACCCCTCTGGAGACCCCTACTAACTGTAGTGAAAAACCATCATTTCCACAATTTATATTTCGAACGTGATTGGTAGAGTTCCAGCTCATCCACTGGCATAGCCACAGAGAGCGGGAAGTTGGCGGGGAGTCAGTGCATTGCGGCCATTAAGAAATTGCTGTAAAGCATAAAGAGCAAAATGAAACCGAACAAAAGAAACAACTCAACGCGAGAAAATGAAATAAAATGCAGCAGATTATGATTGCGATTATGTTGGAAGCTCGCGAAATGAGGTTTCCACACAGTCACAGAGGGGACCAAAGAGATATATATATTTATATGGGAACAGCAGCAATGGCCAACAACCTTACAGAGGGTCTGACCTTAGCCATAGCGTAGCAAATCCATTTTGTGCAAGGAATTAAAAACCTATTTGTGAGTAAATATGCTTGAGACTCTGTGTATTGCTTAAGCGACTTAGAAACTTAAAGTATATAAATAAAGTTCACCTAATAGTGAGAGTTATCTGAGAGATCTTTGATCTTTAGATAAGTTTGAGTACTTGCCTCCCTTTGTAAATATTTTTCCTTAATTTAACAAAAATTCCTTCATTCCTTTCAACTTCTCTCTTTATTCCCTGTGGTCTAGCCACTGCCTATACATATTGAGCTATGATTGGGCTGATTATTTCAGATATTATTTAAGCTAATTAGAATCTCAACGCCCACAACTAAAAGCTGACTATAGTTGGTGTCAAACTCCTTACTCCTGCCGAGTTACACTCTCTCTCAGTTCCAATATCCTTTGACACCTTCTGCTGCTCGCTTGCTGTGAGCCTTTGCACAAAGGTGTTATGCTAGCCCCACCCTAAATGCATTACCCGCTACACTTGCGAAACTTCAAGTGCACAGCGACTGGGTTGCTCAGGGGCTCCAAGCTGGGGCACAGCCCACGTCACATTCAATTAAATTATGTAAATGAAGCGCAAGAGTTGCTCAAGATGCTGAAGCAGAAGGCGAAGACGAAGGCAAGAGCTGAAATTGACTTTGCCGCCAAAAGACCAAAGTCAAAGCCGAAAACAAGGCGTCAGCAAGAGAAGGAGGTAAGAGTAGAGGCAGGAGGTAGTGGCAGGAGGTAGTGGCAGGAGGTAGTGGCAGGAGGTAGTGGCAGGAGGTAGAGGCAGGAGGTAGCAGCACTCCACCCACTCCGCCAGAGGCAGAGGCAAAGAAAGGCTCGTCTTGCAGGTTGAACGTCAAGTGGAGTAAATTACAGCCTCAGCTTCGAGTGTTGTTGTTGCTGTTGTTGCTGTGTGTGTTGCATGGCAGTTGTTGCTTGATGAGCTTGATGTTCACACAGCCGCCAGGCATAAAGCTATTACACGGGCACACACAGCGGACTGAGATGGAGAGGCTGATGTCCTTGCTGCCGGCGAATTCAAAGTGAGCCAACAATTTCATCAACGCCAAGCGATGACGATGCCAACAACTGGCAAACACACAACAGTTGCCAGTTGCCATACCCCCCAGCCCCTAGCTCCTACTGCTGCTCCTCTTCCTCGATTGTTGTTGCTGTAGTTGTCTTCTGGTAGCGCGTAAAATTAATTGAAATTCATGCCGTGTTACAATAACAATGATTAAACGGCACACACACAACACACGCAACACATGAGCCAATGCCAGGGCTGGCCCTTGGCTGCCATTGCACCACCTACCACCTTCCCCCTCCCCCCCCCCTTTCGCCTGCTCAGGTGTGACCAGCTGGCGAACAGTTGCAGTTTTTCTAACTGCAAACGAGGCCCAACGCACACACCCAGAGTGCAAAAGTACAAATCCCTGTGTGGAATACCAAATGCCTTGTGCAGTGATTAGCTCTGATTCATAAATCGATTGAACGCACAACAACAACAGAGAGAGAGAGAGGGCAGAGAGAGAGAGAGAGAGGGAGAGTCTTGCAGTTACAGCTGTCTGCTGCATCCTGGCTTTTGTCTACCTTCAAAACTCTCAACAGCGATCAAATAATTGAGATAAATTTTGAGTACCCAAAAACAAGCCGCAAGTTTTGAAGCGAAAAATCTCTGAAAAAAAAGCTAAAAACGAAATCGAATAGAAGGATACGAACATGATATACTCTTAAGTCTGAGATTGACTGACTCAGGACTAAATGCAGCAGGCAGATGTATGCGAAAGCATCGCTCTCTATCTCTCTCTCTCTCTCTCACTTGCTTAATTAATTGATTGAACTTAAATCTGATCAGCAGCAACAATTACATATATGTCCATCAATCAATCTCAATCATCAAATGCTCCATTGAAACCTTATCGACTCCTGCTCCTGCTAGGGTATTTACTGAGACAGAGTTGTGGGCAGAGCTTTACGCTTTTCGTAAAACTTTGCCAACTTATAAATATGTATGAGAAGTTTCGAAATTGTTGGAATCCCTGCCGACAAGACACAAAAAATAAAATAAAATAAAATAAAATGAAATAAGAAGAGAAACACAACAACCAGAAGAACAACGCAAGGTCGGTAAGAAGACAGGCGGTCGATCGGACGATCGGACGATCGGTCGATGATCGTTGAGAGTCGATCAGTCGAACAGTTCGTCAGTCAACAGACTTTTGACTTCAAAAAGACCAAACGATCGACAGAGACAGAGGCAGAGAGGAAGCAGGAGACAGAGAGAGAGAGAGAGAGCGGGCAGGAGCAGAGCCCTCCTTGCAGGAAGAGGCAAAGGCAAAGGCAATCATTGATCAGCGGAATTTAGAGCGAAAATTTGATATTAAGGCCAAGAGATCGAACAGAAACGAAGAAGAAAAAAACAAGACAACAAAAATTACTTTAAAGAGGAAGCAGCAAAATAATATATATATATATATATGAGAGAGATAAAAAAATCAAGCACAGCCCAACGAAATTGTTAAAATAAAATTAAGCAGAAATAAACGCCCCAATATGATGAGCGCAGACTGTGACGAACCCTCAATTTATTGTAGCTCTGCAAGATCTTCGATCTGCCACTTGGCACTTGCCTCTCCTCGCTCTCCTCTCTATCCTCTCTCTCTGTCTCTGTCTCTGTTGACTATTCCCCCAACTACTTTCAACTTTAATATAAATAATCGTTCACGGCTACCGCAGCCACAAAGTGGATACGCGACATTACGACAGATCTCTGGCATCTCCAACTCTTTTGGGCACAATCAATAATGCTAGATACAGCCAGCCAGCCAGCCAGGTGAGAGGTGGACTGGCAGGTGGAGGTGTAGCTGGAGCTGGAGCTGAAGCTGGACTATGAACGGGGGCTGTGGGGAGAGATGCGCGTGCTGATCAGTGTCCGACCGCAAATCGCTTTAGGCGCTTTGACAGCATCATTCAAAATTAAATGCGAGCTGTTGATCTGACTAGAAGACGACACGACGACCAATTGACAGTGGAGCAAATCAAAAGAAATTGCAAAAAAAAAAATGAAAATGTTGAGGTACATAGTAAGACATATTCGTTGAGAGATATTTTTCCTTTCTGAATATAAGACTGTTACACTGAGCAAAACTGAAACACAATTCTTGGTTTCTCTCTAAAAGTTACAATGGGTCAAACTGAAGAGAATTCCTGAGATTTAAACATTTTGAGAGAACAGAAAGGAAATGAAATCATTAAAATATAGATGAAATGAACATTTATTTATGTTAGTTTAACTCTGTATTAATTGCAAGAGCGCAACATTAGCTAAGCACTGACTTATCATACTGATTAGAGAGAAACTCTGCTGTGGAGCTTATACAAGGAATAGTTGAAAATATAAGCATTAACCACATAATATCAGTGAATAACTAGAAATACTATAGAAATCATTTATCATAGAGATATTCCATATGATATATCATATGCTACCATAGAGAGCAAATCTAACAGAGATTTCAGAGATTCCTATTGGTATATCATATGGAATATATGAAGTGAAGCAAGTTTACTGACTTATTCATATATATATATTTCTACTTATATATCATATGATATCTACAGTAGTATATCTGATATCACTGAAGACTTCCTGTATAGACTCCCTTTAGACATATGTAAAGCTCCCTTTGGGTATGTCCATGCCCATTCCTCAGTGTAACATAAGAAATCATCTTTTCGCATAAAGACATTCTCAAAATGTGAAATGGAGTTGGCTGTCAGCGTGCAGAGACGACAGATAGTAACTACTGGAATTGCTTTTTAAGTATGTAGAAACATTTCAGTAATCGGCTGTCCCCATCGGGGCGAGTGCATAAATGGGAGATGCCAAATGGAGAGGGGGCGTTCAGTTAATTGGGCATTTGACAGCATTTCGTAGCCTAGTTAAATGTGGAGATTACACACCTTATTATTATGAAATATGTTCCATAATTATGGGCACTTTCAGCAGAGCCAGCAGAGTCTGGGCCAACCTCTTAATAGTCACTCGCCCATAGGCCTTATGTAATTTGAGTCCCTTCTACAAGCCAGCCAGCCAGCCAGCCCTCCGGGCAGCGCCATATATTGACAATGCGGCGTCTCTTGGCTTGGCGACAACGTCGCGACATTGCCAGAGCTGTCGATGAAGACGATGACAGAGAATGAGAGAGACAGAGAGAGACAGAGAGAGAGAGAGAGAGAGAGAGAGATCACTCTCTCAGTCTGTCTGTCTGTTTGACTGACTCCTGTTTTGCTCATGCCAATTTATTTATGGTGCGGTACAAGTTTTTACGCACTCAAGTGCTCTGAGACTAATTGGGCACGAAACGCAATCAAAGTGATGACGACGACGACGACGATGACGTCGAGGAGGAGGAAAAGACTCGCAGACCTCGCCAGGAGACAGAGCCATGGATCGAGCTCTAAGTAAAACAAGCTGAGACAACAGCAACAACAACAACAACAACAACAACAACAACAATAACAACAAAAACAGCGCCTGGTTACGAAAGTCTCGTTCCTCGTATCGATTGACTTGAACTTTATAACGCTGATGAGGCTTTGATTTGTTGCCCAGGCCCACGGCTTGGCCATATACTCAATGCACTTCAGCTACTACTCCTGCTTCTACTCCGACTCCTGCTACGGCTCCTGCTGCTGCTCCTGCTCCTGACTCGTAGTTGTGGCAAAATAGTTGGGCCATGTTCTACACAATTATCTGTTATTATCGAGACTTTTCAGTGATTTTTTTTTTCATTTGCGACAATGACATCTCTTTGTAAGCTCTATCCGCTCCTCCTGCTCCTCCTGCTGCTGCTGTTGCTGCCTCCCCCTCGAGCTGTGGAGCTAGCGTTTAGGCCAATTCTTAAAAATAGCTGCCTCTAGAGATGCAATTGCAGCTATGCAATCGATCGATCGATCGATCGATCTGTGAATCTCTGAATCTGCTGAGCTGCTGAGCTGTTGAGGGAGAACACGTGTCTCTAGCAGCCATGGGTAAAGCGCTGCAGTTGACATTGTTTGACATGGTTTGAAACATTCAGGGTATGGACAGCAGAGCACATGGCTTACAGCGGCGATAAGGAGGCTAAACAAGTGATGAGAGCTATTAAGTTATGTTTTCTTAGTAGAAAGAATCTTTGTTTTAGAGCTATAAGTCTTGATAGAATACTGAATATTTTAAGCATTTAAAGTTTGAGCTTTGTTAATGAGATTTGATTTGAGAAAGTTTCAAAGTTTCAATTTTGATACCAAAACTTTTAGCTTTCTTAGTCGCTTGCTTTAAGATGCCATATATATACGACAATATTGAAAGGATTGCCAGAAAGATAACGATATGTTTATGACTAGATTGACAGACAAATGAAAAGAGAGACACAGACAACTTTAATTTGCTGCCACGAATATTCAGCAATATATTAAGTAAATTGTGCGAGAGATGTTCGTGCTATAACAGAACGAACCGAATCTATATAGAAATGTACGTCAGTCCATCCGTCCGTCTTTGCTGCATTCAGAGTATCTTATAGTCGATCACTCGTGACTAGCGCACTCTTACTTGCTCTTATTTTCATTTCATTTCTAATCTATTCTATCTTCTATACCATGCCCAAAATATTCCAGAAAAATGCAAATGCCTTGCAATATTTTTGCTTTACATTTCTCTCGACTTCATCAATCGAGGCAATTGGAAGAGAATTAGTTGATAATTGTTTCTGCTTATAGAACTTGACCTACGCCTTATAAAAGTCTTTAAAGTATTGATCAAAAAGTTATAGAATACCAAAAGGGGAGAGAAGCCTTTGATTATTATTACAATTTGGATAATTGCCATGGCGCGTCGCGGATCGAACGTCGTCGAACCTTCACAGAAATCGAACTGTGCCAACGTTCGATGTGTTCCATTCGAGGGTCAGGCCACAATTTGCTCAAAAAAGAAACGGGACAAGTTGAAAGGATCGCAAGATTTTAGGAACTTGTGCTACAGTTGGCTCGTTTTTCTTGGGTTGATTCAGTTTTTTTTTTTGTGGGACAATGATTTACGAGCTGTTCGCTGCTATGACGAAAATCGTCTGGCGCTGAACCAGAGCGGGAGAGAGTGACAGTGAGACTGAGAGAGAGAGAGAGAGAGAGTGGAGTATAGAGTGGGGCACAAATCAATAAATTTTATTTTTGGCCTCGCTGCACTTGATTATAAAGCGCGGCTCTGATAATGCGCAGCTCTCTGCCTCTTTGACCGAGCTGTGAGCGCAATTTGCCGCTGATTGTTGTTTATTAGACGATTTCAATTTCCTGTTGACCTTGTCGATGGTCAAGTCAGAGGCTGAGAAATTGAGAGACTATTAAAGCTGCTGCTCAAAAGGCTTTCGACTTTCGTTTTTAGAGAAACTGAAGCAGGGAGACTGAGAGTGAGAGTGGAGATTGTCCTAAAGCTAGTCTGTGATTTGTTAAATATAGGTAGGAGAAGGGTTTAAGTCAAAGTAAGCTTAAAGGTAAAGCTAGGAAAACAGAGAGGTCGAACGAGACAGGTATGAAAAGAGAGACAGAAAATCAAAGAAACTGATATAGAGCTAAGGAGAGAACTGCAAAAAGTGATGGAAAGAGAGGGACTGCGGGAAGGATAGTGAGGGAGATAGATACTTAGAGCTATAGAAGGGAAAATATAGAAAGAGATATATAAAGTGTATATTTACCCAAAGTAAACTGAGAGTATGTGCTTAAAGCTCTGTCTAAAGATTTGATTAATCGATTCCTACTCAGTAACAAAACGAGAGATATACTTCATGTTCTTGCCGATACTGCAGAATGAGAAAGATAGAAGGAGAGAGAGCGAGTTCCTAATAAGATCTTGGAATAATATTATAAATATATCAATCCCTTTGTAGTTCCGACTTCAGGCTGAATACCTCTGGGGTTCTCTAGTAAACTCCAGCTCACAGAGTTTTTACTAAGATCACATTGAAAACTAAAGTAAACTTGTTTTCGCCTTTCTTTAAAAGATTTTCCTGAAACCCCAACGATGCCTACTTAGAGAGAGTTTAATGTGTTTTTCTCTTTTTTTTCCTCTGTGCATTTCAGATATCGCGAGGATGCGCTTTGCTGGGGCGACAGGTGAGTTTTCTGCCACGCCGCGGGCCACATTTATCGGCTAATTTAATTTATTTAGAAAATGTCAACTTTTTCCCAACGCGCTCGCTAATCGAATATTCAACGTTTCTGTTTCTGTATCTCTATATTCCCTCTCTCTCTCTCTCTCTCTCTCTCTCACATGCACTCTCTTACTCTTTTTATGTTCGCAGAAAATCCATGGAGGAGATCGGCGCTGCACAGTCCTCGGTGAATGCGCGGTAAGTGTTAATGTTACCGTAAACGATTCTTCAAGTCTTTGCCTCCAGCCCCTGCCCCTGCCCCTGCCCCTACCCCTTTTCCTGTCCTTACCGCCCAGACTCCGCGCTCAGCAGCGCCACTTGGCGACGCATTTGTTAGCATAAAATTATTGAATGCCAGCCAGAAGACGTCGCCAACATTGCCGCCAACAGACGTCAAAGGCGCATGTCGCATCTATGAGATACTCAAACTCGGACTGAGACTCGTCCTACTACGTCCGACTTGGTCTTGTATCAGCAGCTTAGCAGAAACCGTTGCTGTCAACATTAACGTGTTGATCTCCCAGCCGCAGGTGCGCCAGCTATGTCGCACAGCCTGTGAACACTTAGGATTGAAGAGAAACTTCATAAAATCAGCAAGAAATTTCTATACGAGAAATCATTTAGAATGTCAAAGGCAATTTTCAGAAAGAATGTCTCTTAGCTTACTGGCAAAACTTTTATTCATATTTATATTTTAAACGATATTAAGTATTTAAATAAGATGAAAATTACATTAATGTTTTAACTAAGCATATCTTCGTAATGCCTAAAGCGAATATTCTTAAATTTGGTCTACAATATTTTATAGCTCACTTGAACTCACCTGCCAATTTTAAGTAAAATCGCTCGATGATTTCAGAAACTAGAAAGCCTCTGCTTGGTTATAGCAGTATGTGCAAGGCAAGCTAACATGCTCATGTTTGCCAGATAATCTTTTATCACTTTCACCGACTCACATATGAATTTTCAGCTAAATCGCGCGAGGATTTCATAATCTCTAAAGCTCCTGTCTAGTTATAGTAGAGTATTATGCTTCCGGCTAGGCAGCGCTCGCTTTACTGCGGCTGTCAGTTGCTGCCGTTGCAGTCGCTGCTGCTGCTGCTGCTGCTGCTGTTGTTTGTCTGTTGTCTTGTTCTCGTTGTTATGACATTTTACATTTTTAATGGGAATTCTCACATAAAAAGTACAAATATCAGACTAATTGGATTTATCTCGGGGCTGTCGCGCGTTGTCACACTCTTTTTGCCATGGATGGCTAGTTGCCGGAAGATGTTGCACGCATCAAACGATTCAGCTCGACTCTCGTCTACGAGTCTCTAGCGAAGCTCTCAGCTTGCTGGCAATTAGCACAGCTCCGAGAGGGCAGAGCCTGGAGCTTGGCACCCAGTCGAAGGCATTCCCAATTCCAGCTCCAAAGCCGCATTTCCAATGAATCGATCAACAACAACAACAACAGCAACAATGACAATGACAATGACAACGACAATAACGAACGATGACAACAATGCCGCAATGAGGCAAAGTTGCATTGCTTAAATTGATTTCTGCAATTAATCGAACAACGCAAATGACAAACTGAAAGTCGAGGGCAAAGCACAACGAAAACGAAAAAAAAAAAAAGAAACTTTTACTCCCTCCCTCTCCCCCTCCACGCTTTCAGCTTGTGGGCGACTCCAGAGTGGTGGCAAAGTAGCCTTTTGCTTCCTTAAATTGTGTTTTTGTTTTCGTTTCACTTCATCCTGTTCATCCTTCGATTTCGCTCCGTTTTTGCCTCCAGCTGTCACGGTCATGTAGTTGGCTCAGGGCTATTGACTCTGCGCCCACACTGATTCGTAAGCTTATTTTAATTGCTACAATTTTTCAATAACTATGAATATAGCTATTATTGATGATAATTATGCTGGTAACAGTAATAGAAATATTAAGTTTTTATCACAATATTTCCTCATCTTGGCTTGATTTGTTTAAGTGCAATCTAGAAAAGTTTTATATTCAATTCGAGCAGAAAATCGAAATGAAATCATTCAATAAGACTCATTATTTCATAACCCAGTAGAGTTAACTTCTATTACTCTCCCTCTCTCTCTCTCTCTCTCTCTCTCGTTTCCCTTTCTCAATCAATCAATAAGATTCATTATTCCATAACCAAAAAGCTTCTATTACTCTCTGTCTCGCCTCTCTCGCCTCTCTCTCTCTCTCGCCTCTCTCTCTCTCTCTCTCTCTCTTTCTCTCTCTCTCTCTCTCTCTCTCTCTCTTTCTCTCTTTCCCTCTGTCTGTCGTTTCCACATCCTCTTCACACATTGCTTTCACTTCAATCTCATTCTCACTTCACTTTAATATATTTTGTTTTTTTTCAACTGTTTTTCCATTGAGTTCAGCCCAGTGTGCGACAGCAATTGACAGGGCGCGTCTGGCCATTGCCAGGCTGAACGCGTTCTGCTGCACTAGATTTTTGCAGAGTTCCTCTGGTAGCTGCTTTCGGTAGGTGCAAGAATATTAATTATTAATTCCGATCACAACTGCGCACTTTGTGTCGCCGCTGTTGACGGCGCTGCGACGGTTCGGCATGCGAATTATTTGCTAAATACCAGAAAAGTGAACGATAAATGAACAGATCGGAGCACAGCAGAGACTGACTGAGAGAGAGAGAGAGAGATATTTAGGGAGAGGGGTGGTTGGAAGTGGGTCTCAGATGTGGATCATTTGTTGACTTTAGTTTGATTTTGGCTTGAAAAAAAGCTAATTTATGGCACGGCTAACGGGGAGCTTGATAAAAAGTCAATGATCGCTGATCAACATTCGATTGATCAATTCATCAGCTAATGCAATGTATATCAAGATATATATATAATAATAATACTTGCGCTTTGTGATATTCTCATAAAATAAGGAATGCGATCAATTGACATTTAACTGAATCAAAAGCTAAATAAAGATATTAGAGCAAGAATTTTAATGATAAATAAATGTTTGTTTTGATTTTGAAGGGGATCCGTTTTACGAGTATTTTGGATAATGAAAAACAGTTTCTGTAGCATAGGTTTTGGAAATTAAAATGATATATGGAAAGCAATTCTATGGTCTATTATCTCATGATAGATCATAAATAGATCACAGATTAGATTTTCAAGTCTTTCGATTTTTGCCTAATCATTTTAGGTATTATATGATCTATTACTTATTAATATTTTAAACTCAACGATTCCTCATTAAATAACAAATATTCCAAGCCTTTGCCTGCAAAAACTTCAATGGCATAAATTCAGGCAATCTTCACACGATCTTTGCAGTACATCACAAGAAAAGATCGCAGCATCATGTTTCATATAAAGTAAATATATTGTATATATACTCAACATATATAACGAAACAACAAGAGCTGAGTCTGAATTCATTGCTGCTTGAACTTAAACCGATTCATCTTGACAAGGTTCTGAAGATCAGACTCTATATAATGTATATAGATTAATAGCAGCTCAAATCTAGATTTATAACAACTCAGATGCTACCTACTCAAGCAAAACCAAATCTCTCTGCTCCGATCCTCCGATCCTTCGACTGCAACTAATTCATTTCAAGTGATCTACAACATCTCATCGCAGTTGATCATTTTGTTAAATAAAATAAAAATTATTACGCCCCGGTCGAACAGCGGGGCTCACATACATATACCTTTATATATATACTCATCTATATGTATATTTATATGTATTTCATCGGAAGCACGCACAGTGTGATTAAAATCTGGCTTTCAGCTCCCGAGCTGAGCACTGTCTCCAATTTCCCATCTCTCTTTCTCCCACTCCCTCTCTCTCTCTCTCTCTCTCTTTCTCTCTTGATCTGTTTTTATTGCTTAATTGTTTGTTTGGGTTTGTGGTTTGTTTTCTTATTCCTGCTTTTTTTTTGTGAATTATGAATCGTTTTGTGTTTCGATTGTGTAACAGGGTCCAAGAACAGTTATGCTACCTTTCACAGCGCCATAAAATCCTCGCCTGCCAGATCCTACACGTTGATAGCGCGCATTTCTCTGCTACTCGAAGTCACAAAAATAAAACAAAAACGAAAAACGAATCATCTCGTTGCGTTATTTTATCACCTGTGTCACTTTTATTGCTTTCTCCTGTGGGACGAGCATCGTGACAGATCAGCGATCGCGCTTAGTTTATTGCTTCCTCTAAGCGACGGGGTCCTCAACAGCAACTGGAACTAGAAATGGAACTTGAAATGGCACACAAGTAGGATTTATCGATCAATTTAGTTGTATCGATTGTTTTTGGCTTCACATTTTAAGTGGACTCAATTAATCGATTAACTTAGCGATAACTTGTATATAACACTTTAACACATTTTGCATCACATTAGTAAATCTTTGATCTCTTAATATATGTTTCCATTACATCCGCTGTTCGCATCTCAACGATCGATAACTTTATCGATCGAGCACAATATGTATTGCCAACGCCATGTTCTTCGTTTGTTTTTGTTTTGATTTTCGCAAGAGCAAAGCAAAATCAAAACAATGCGCCTTCGATTCGTTGCCCCGTTGGCTATTTGAAATGGATGCCTCGTGTGTCCGAGAAAACGTGATGGATAACTGGCAAGTGGCGCCTCTCTTGACCAATCCACTTGACTTGACGCTCTTCCTGTGTGCGACTGTCGACTGCCAACTGATTAGAGGGAAGCACTTGCATACGTGCCACGGCCACAGCGACCAGCCGGCCGGCTGGCCGGCCCCATTCATAAAGTCATGCAACAATTGGCTCCTGACTGGCATACACATTTCTCTCCCTCTCTCTCTCTCTCCCTCTCTCTCGAGTGTGTGTGTGTGTGCGATATATATTTTTGAAAAACCAAAACAGCAACTGAAACCGAAACCGAATCCAAAACCGAAACCGAAACCGAAACCAAAATGAAAAACTCAAACTCATGTCCAATAGGTCCATCAACAGCCGCAGCACGCACTCGCCCAAGCACGCACCTTTATATATGGCCATGCTACCGACTCACTCACCAGCTCTTACTCAGCCGGTTCACTCGGCTCCAAAGCGGGAGGAGGGGCACGCATCGCTGCACGTCCACGTCCACGTCCACGTCCACGTCCATGGCCATTGTCCTCGAGGCGTCCGCACGCATCAATTTCCGACCTACACAGAGCAGAGCAGCAGCAGCAGCAGCAGCAGCAGCAGCAGCTCCAATTGTCAATTGTCTGGATGTTCTTTTAGTCTGGCCGCTGTCTGCACGTGGATTTTGGATGCGGAAACGCAGCCACGTTCACGATTCGATTTTTATGGCGAGCGGGCTGAAAGCGTGGGCGAGTCAGAATTTTAGTTCCTCATTCATTGTCTACGCCTTCACCTAAACACAAACACACACACACACACACACATCTCCCCACATTGCCCCCCCTTCGTTTCAAGTGCAGCGCCAGTTGGCACGTTTCCTTTTTAAAATTCACAATTGCCGCCAGCGACGCGTAATTGTGGGAGAATTCGCTACGCCAACTTGTCTGCCATTGACTCCATCTCACTCTTGCCCGCTCTCACCCCCAACCTCCCACTCGCACACGCTCTCAAGAAATCGATCACGTTTCTACACATGTTTCACTTACGTTACGTTGCGCTTACGTAACGAGGATGTGAGACTAGCGCCAGCCAGTCATTGGCTGCTCCAATTAGAGCTGGCCAAAACAATCGATAACTAGTCAGAGATGGGATAAAGTGCTGCCAATTAGCGATTGGCTGCACTTGAACTCAAATAAAAAAGCCAATATCAACAGAGATTGGCATAATTACATCATAAATTGTATAATGATTTCCTTTAACATAGTCAATAATTTGTTAAAGTTAATTTCCTTTACTTGATTTGATATTAATCATAGGGTTAACTAAAATTGCGTTTTATAAAGGAAAGTTATTGATGAGTAATATGTGAATAGCTCAAATGATACAAGACCTCTTGAAGAACAAATCAATTTTTTAAGTACTTCTCTTCACACTGTGCACAGTGTAACTGGGGCCTATCAAAATGGCCGACAAATGCGAGACTTTGGCATTTCGTGTTAGTCCATTGATGAAATTAAACAATTTCTGGGATTGCTTGAAAATTATTATAAACGTATAAAAAGCAGGAGCAAAAGTGTAGCCCCAGCCGTCCGCTGCCTGCCTGCTGTGCGAGAGCGGAATAATAAAAGGTTCAACTGCCCCCAAACAATGCTGAAAATCCTGACTACCTGTGTGTGTGTGTGTGTGTGTGTGTGTGGGTGGGGCAACTCCTGGCAGCGAGGCTCTGGCTCAGTCGGGCTGCCTGCGCCACCATTGGCATCTTGTCATTGGCATTTTGGTCACATACACAAACACACATAAAAAAGAAAGAAGAGACAGGAAGACAAGAAGAACAAGAAGAAGAAGAAGAAGAAGAGGGAGCGACCGACAGACAAACAGACAACATAACAAACTCCCACACGAGCGCACGCAACTGCCGTGGGCGTGAGCGAGAGGTAAACAGCCGAAAGAGCCGCTAAACAAATTCCCAAATGTGTAAAGAAGTAAACTAATTGCTGCGCGTGACGCAGCCCCAACGCTGAAACTGGGGATACCAGCAGAGCAGTATATAAAAGAGTGAGAAAGAGCCAACGCGTCGCACTGTAATCCACAGCCAGTGGCAGCGCCTGAGTGCGAGCGAGCGAGCAAGCGAAACCAGTTTTAGTTTACAATACAGCGTCTGCACGTACACACACACACACACACACACACACACATAGCCAGAGATACTGCAGAGACAGCTGCGCTGCTTTGCTTAGTGAATATGATGGGCTCTCGCTCGCACGCATTGCTGTGCTCATTTGGTATGCGCGCTATGTTGATTCCGATTCGACGGCAGTCACGTCCCGCCCATTTGCACGCACACACTCACACACACACACATACACTGTGAGTACACCCACACAGTGGCGCTGGCTATTGAGCGACGGCGAAGCGAGAGAGCTTGCGGCGAATTGGAGCGTGAGGCTGCTTAAAATGCTACTGGTGCGCCCTGTACATGACCAGGCGCTGTGTCAGGTGCACACACACACACACACACACACACACACACACGTGCACACATACACAGGCGCCGCCGCTGCTCGCTCACGTTCGTTGGTCGCTCGTTTGCTCGTTGCTCGTTGCTCGTCGTGGCTGCTTCGTGTCGAGTCAAAGATGTCACCCCCAAAAAATGGTCTAGCTGTGTGCGTGACTCTCTCTTGCACTCAGTGTGCGTGCCTCTCTATGTGTGTGTGTGTGTGTGAGGGGGTCTATGGCAGCGCTGCCTTTTTTTGCCTTACTTTGGTTTTGTTCGTGACGTGAACGTGACTCTGAATTATTCTGCACGTATTCGTCGCCCGCAACGGACGTACTACGTAAACACAACTCTCGTAACGCGCGCTCAGCAGTTGTCTCTAGTTTCAGCTATTGCTGCTGCTGCTTCTGCCTCGTCGTCGTCGTCGTCGTTGTCGTCGTCGTTGTCTTCTTCTTCTTCTTCTTCTTCATTATCATCATCATATAACTTTTACGTTACTTTCAACGCCGTTTTGCTGCAGTTTTCACGTACGCTGCCCGGCCGTGCAACTGTAGCCGTATCCGTATCCGTGTCGCTCTGTGTGTGTGTGTGTGTGGGCGTGTGTGCCTGTGTGTGTGTGTGTGGCAGCTACCCTGTGCGTGCGTAATTGGCGCCCATTTGTTTGCAGGCCGCAACGCGTCGACAGCCCCCAATACCAATCGCAATCGTCGTCCAGCCTTTCAGTTGGATGCTGCTAACGCGTCTGACGTGCCAAACGCGTGTGACGTGCGAATTAACTGGCCGCCAAGTCGATTGCACGCTAATTTGAATGCCAATCGAAGACAGACAGACGGAGAGACAGACGGAGAGACAGTCGACGTTAGTTTTACGTGCGTGTTGCGACGTGCGGGTCGAAGGATAATTGAAGGAAGCAACCGACACGTACGCGTGCTCCGCCAGACAGCACAGACAGACAAAGGATGCGTCGTTGACCTGCTCTGCCCGAAAAGTGTGTCAAAAATAAATAGTAAAGAAAAGCCTCAAGTGCAATAATCCCCAACTACGTCAACGTCTACGTCTACAACAATATCTGTTATCTATATATCGCAAATATGTGCCAGTGCTAGTTAAGAGAACCGTTAAGAGCTAAGTCTAGAAGGGCCAAAGGCAAAAGTGAAGCTGAACTCAAGTGCTATAATGTTGCCCTACCAGGCCGTGGCCATGGACTACGCCGGCTATCAGCGCCAGCCGACGCCCGGCCATCCCGGCAGCCATATGGTCGGCTCCCTGGGCATGCCCGCCGTGCCGTTCACCCACTCCTGGATGGTGCCCACACAGGACCTCTGCGGCATGTCGCCCTACAACAAAATGCCAAACCAGCATCAGCCGGGCGCGCCCGGTATGCACGGACAACAGCAACCCATCGAACCGGGGTTAGTTGATACCGGGTAAATTGACCAAAAAATATACAAATAAACCAACTACTTTATATATATATATAGAGAGAGAGAGAGAGAGGAAGAGGGGAAGAAGGATTAGAAGAGTGGAAAAGTCTTGGCAGATGTGCGAAAAATTAAGTGATTTCTTATTGATTGAAATTTTTTGATATATCACTTGGCTCTAGATATGAACTATAACCATCTGGTAATAGTACTAGAAATAAACTGATGCATCTTTAGCACATATATTCTCTTCTTTAAATTCATAAATTTTATCTATTTCACAAATGCAATATGTTATCGAAAAGAAAGGACTTTACCTTCTTCGGAATGAGAGAAATAATTCGATTTCAATTGTCTCACAATCATCTCAATATACGATATTCGATATGTTATACTTATATCATATTATAATATAATTATGTGAATACTTTAGATAACTCTACACAAAATATTCAATGTCAAAATATTCAATGTGATTCTTCTAGCTCAGTTCTAGGAATTTTGTTCTACTTGATCAGTTTTTTATTTTACTTGTATTAAGCCTTGGGCAAATAAATAAATATTAAAATTAAATTAAATAAAAATCAAATCAAATTTTTAAATTTAATAATTTAAAAAAATTATTAGTTAACATTCCTTTCATGGGTTCAGCTCAGGAATCCAAAGAATTTCGGAATACAAAATTCCGATTTTTTTTTATGTAGTTCTTATCTATGCAGTATTGGATAACTGATAAGATATCTTACACTTTGTTTTAAGTATTTTTTAAAATACAATTTTGTAGTCTACCTATAGATATAGCATCAAATAGAGCTCCTCTAGTTTAGGTTGCCTTTCAAATATTTTTCTCTTAGTAAAACCAATTTTAAAGTTTTTAAAATAGTTTCTATATAATTTACACCGATTTCTTGTGGCAATTCTATTCACCTTAGCTAAGATTTTCTTACTATATTTTGCAACTTTATGCTGATTCAATTCATTTTAAATTTTCGTAACTCATGTCATATATAGTTTAATATCAGACTCTTTTGTGGCCACGCTCCAATTTGAGGTCACTCCAGATGCATTTTTATGACTCTTTCGAATACCTTTATTTCTTGGCTTTGCTTCTGTGTTTTCCACGAATTCTGATTACATAATGACAGTTGATAGTTGACTAACATTTACAGCTATTCACGCTGTGTTTGGCAACAAATAAAACAAACAACAAAAACTGATAAAGACATAACGGCACATTGCTCGCAGCCCCTAAACAATGAAGCGAGACAATCTTATCCTTCACTTTTCCTTTTCTTCTACCCTCTGTGGTGGCTGTGTGAAAGAAAACCCCGAGCACAGAAAGGAAAGCAAGGAAAATGCAGTCCAGTGCAGTTTTCCCACCCTTATCACGATCGTTGGCTTGATTTTTGGCAAATTTCTATTGGCAACCGCAGCGGCTAAGATCTTGTAATCCGCTTAGATGCCTAAGCTCACCTTAAAGTCTTAATCAAATGACAATATTTGGAGTTCCCAAACTAAATCGATTAATCGATCTTTCCCAGCAAATCAAGTGGAAACGAAGGTTCAAATCAATAGAATGTAATAAGTTTTAGCATGTGCATATTCCTATATAGGTTTAATCTCACACTTACTAAGTCAAAGATTCTCTAAAGCTTTCACACATATACAGCTCACATATGCAAAAGCTTTTAGGATATTTATCAGGTTCTAAAGGGCAAGCTTACAAAGCTCACACATACTAAGACAACCCTCACACAATCACTCACTCTCTCTCTTTCACTCTCTCTCTTTCTCTTCCTTTTCTCATTTCGCTAATGACATGCAATTTACACGCCAAATTATAGACGCAGCTCCCTTATTTTCATTTATTTTTATTTTAATTTTTTTTTATTTAACGTTTTGCGAATTCGAATCACAAGAAATCATTTATCAAGGCATTTTGCTCTAGCCCTGACAAATCGCAAAGACATTTCGCTCAAATGTAATTTAAATGTTATTATGTTATATGATATTGAAGTCAGCCAAGATTAATGAGCCGAGTTCTCACACTCTTGGGCTAATTGCGAATCGGCTGGTTCCATTTCTAGTTAAGTTCTTTGAACTGCAAGTTTTTCGGGAAAGACGCACATCAGGTACTCTCAAGCTTTAAGCTTAAGCTTAAGATTTCAAAACAAGCTCAGATTTGACAAACTAATTAAAAAAAAAAAAAAAACCCAAAGAGTTAGCTGAGGTTAAAAACTGGCTTGGCCCGTGGCAGACGCATGTTGTACGGGTTTCTGTTCGAAGCGCTCTTTACGCCGTTTTCATTTTAATTATCAACAAAAATATTTTTATAGCCCCAGCGAGGCAGTGCCCCCAACGATAAGCATCATCTTCAGCGGCTTCTTCTCATTTTTTTCCCCTGCTTTTTGCTTTTCATAAACTTACACAAAACTTACCTCTCGAGCTCTGTGTGTCGAGCGCATTTACAGATGCCCCACAGACATTAAAATAAATGTAAAAGGCCACAAAATGTACAAAATGTACAAAATGTTCAGCAACAGATCTGGCTAAAGCGAGGCAGCCAAAAGAAGAAGAGCAAGCAGAAGTATCAGAAAATGGGACTGTGCCCATGTCAAAACTTCAAATACTCTACAATCAAGTCTCAGAAAACGGAGACAGTGTTGAAAAGTTGGCATTGAGTGTTGATAATGTATGTGAACTGGAGTTGAGCTGGAGAAATGTATGAATATATAACTAGGAGAAACTTCTCTGAAAAATATGTACAAAGATCCAAAGGAAAAGAGCAAAGAATCGAGTCGAGTATAAAGAGAAAAACAGTGTTGAAAAGTATATAGGGAAATGAACAAGTTCTGCATGTGAACCAGTGTTGAACAAGAATGTCTTATGAAATAAAGCATGAACCACTTTAGATGCAAATAGATTTTATCAAGTGTAGGAAAGTACTAAATCCAAATTTATTATTAGAATATATATCATAATAATATTTATAGACTTTTGAAGTGCCAAACATGAAATCTCAAAGAACTTCAATGACGAAGAGTTCTACAAATATTATAAATATAAATATAAATATAAATATTATAAAATAATGGATGATATTTAATTAATGGGAGTCTTGACTATACTTAAGACCTTAGGAAAAATATATACATATACATTCTAGTTAGCCGTAATACTTCTGTCATAGGAATCTCAAAGAAACTATATACAATAAGCAGCCAGAAGTGATTGACTAGTAGATACCCTGAGATATGCGCAGCTCTGTTATTTCGTACCTGTGTAGATTCAGTCTACAGTAAAACAATATTTTGATATACAAGGAATCAGCTGCTTAGAGTAAGCCAAATGCTTATGGCTACAATAAGAAATCACGCTCTGCTAATGGATCGAAGTGGCTTAGCTACATTTAAGTAGGTGTAAATGCATGCGTTTATCCATTTGAAATTTATCAGTTCCTACGGATGATCCACTAACAACACGGCCACGATGCCAGCAACTTTACTTTACATCAAAGCTCCCTCTCCTGATGCACAGAAATCTTGATTTTCCAAATTAGATAATAGCCTGCTGCTAGTGCAGCCTTTCATTATAATTTTTCCCTTGCTGAAGTAGGCAAAGGCAATCGATGAGTCTCGTTATCGTTATCGATCAACAATTAAATCATTCATTTGCTTCCATTCGATTGTCGATCCCAGCTGCTCGCTCGACATCCGATACTCGCGCGCACTTCCCTCGTATTAAGAGGCGCGAATGCAATGATCCCTTTAACGGGTTCTATATCATCATAGGTGAAGGCCAATATCATATGATATAAACTCGATAGTGAACAATCGATGCTGATGCCAAGCACTTTCATTGTCGTATTGTGAAGGAAAAGTATAAGCTTCTACGTACGTGCACAGCCACAACAATTTCTGGAGTCGTACAGCTGCTTCACTCGGCTATATCTACTTATATGGGAATCACTCGATTCCTGTTAAAAGTCCCAGCGCAAAAAGTGCCCATGCCCCCAAACTGAGCCTCAACAATTTTGAATCGAGGCGTGGCCATCGCTAATATTGATACCGTACTTGCTGACAACTTCGGATTTAAGGAATTTACAACTATATGTATTCATATAGTAGTTCATATGTAGAATTTAAGGTGATAATGATCGATAAAGAGATGGACGCGAAAATAAAGATTTTGATAAAAATAAAAACAATCAGTAAATAAATACTCTGACTTATGTATTACTAAATGGATGGGAATGAAAGCATTTATACATATGAACAGAGAGATCAATGGACGGACAGACATACGGAATAAGATCAACAATATATATACTTTATATATACTTTATGGATTCTGACGGCCTCATGCCCCTCCTGCCCCTGTTACATGCATTGCCAGATGATAATTTAATCTAGATTTTCCATTTTCAGTGGCATCAAAACTCGCCTAAATGCCCATAAGCTCACTGCTCACTGCTAGGGTATGAGATTTCACTTAAAAACAAAAACAACAACGAAAACAAAACAAAACGAAACGAAACGCAACGCGACGCGACGACAACGAGAAAGATGACAACAAAGTTAAATTATGAAGGCTTTAAAGCCAAGTTTCTGGCGAAGATGATGGGCCACATGATGATGATGATGATGATGATATGAGAAGCAGCAGCAGCGGCTGGCTTTGAGTGCTTGGCGGGCTGTCGGGTCCATTTAGCCAGTTGCTGAATGGAAAACTCTGTGCAGCTCAAAGAGATCGAATCGAGCGAGTATCTGGCAAGCGGCATCTGCCACAAGAGCGCGAGCAGCTTTTGTTGCGACTAAACACACACACACACACACACACACATATGGAGAGCTGCATTAAACAATGGAAAATCTGTTGCGCATAGAAAATGAGGCAATTTTTCTTTAGCTAGAACAGTGAAGAAGCCAACAGCAAAAAGAGCAGAAAGATCGTGAGAGTCTGTTCCGCTGAAAGGCTGACAAATGTCTGGCAATTTATTTTCAGACTCTGACACCATTTCATCAGCTAAACAACAGTTGACAGTGCGACGACAGGTGTGACAAACAGACAGACAGAGAGAGAGAGAAAGAGAGAGAGAGAGAGGGTGTGTTTGTGATCCTTTTGGCATCTAGCTTGGCTTGCCTAGACTCAGCTTCTCATTCGTCAGTGTCTACTTAACACCCGCCTAATATATCAATATTTATTGCTCTGGCTTTTGTTCAGTTTGTCTTAATCTTCTTCTTCCCTTTTCAATTGCAGCATTCTGGAGCTGCGCAAGGAGAAGTCGAGAGACGCGGCCAGATCGCGTCGCGGCAAGGAGAACTACGAGTTCTATGAGCTGGCCAAAATGCTGCCGTTGCCAGCAGCCATAACCAGCCAGCTGGACAAGGCTTCCATCATAAGACTGACCATTAGCTATTTGAAATTGAGAGACTTTTCCGGTCACGGCGATCCGCCATGGACCCGAGAGGCGTCCAGCAGCAGCAAGCTAAAGAGTGAGTATCGGATATATCTCTTTGATTTTCAATTCTTTATATTGCCAATCGCTTGCAATGTTAAATTACTTGCCTAACTTGACTTAGCTCACGATCGTGCACACTATTTGTGCCACCAGTGTAAGTGAAATTTAGCATAGCTCATTTGCATACGCGACTGTACGGGCAGCGTGGGCGGCCATTTTGTGCGCCATTGCTGCAGCGAAGACGAGGCCAGACGGCAAGAGAGTGTTAGAGAGAAAGAGAGAGAGAGAGAGAGAAACACATTTGCTTACATTTTACAATGGCGTCGCCACGCAACGGCACAGTGAAATCAAAGATTTGTCAACTTTTCTATGCCAAAAACCAAAAGCCGAAAACCAAAAATGAAAATAAAATTCAATTACAAACAATATGCGCGCGCACCTTAAAAAAAAAAAACAACAAAAACAACTACAACAAATGAAGCCAAACAATTTATTGGCTTTATTTTTATTTATTTTTATTTTTGGGCTTTTGACGGGCTTTTTGGGGGACGTCAGTTGTCAATTTGCATAAAATATCGCTATTAAGCGTAATTTATATTTTATTTACTGCGCATGCGCAGCCATTTTTCTCGCCCTCTCTCTCTCTCTCTCTCTCTCTCTCTCTCTTTCTCGCTCTGTCTGTCTGTTTGTTATGTTGATTTGTTTTTATTGCCATGACTGTGTGTCATAGCTGTCATTGTGGAATTCCAGAAGGCCAAGCCAATCCAATCCGATCGCACAGCGCACAGAGCTCATTATAGCCAAAGAGCCTATTAGCACTAAAAATCTAGGCGATCGTAAAAAAGCAGCACAAAAATAGATGACAAACCCAAAGGCAGAACAGAGTATCGACAGCTTTCACCTGTTTGCTTTAAACGACTATAAAATTATATTTGGATATAGTTTCGATATCAGCAGAGAAACTGAATAAAAGTGATGCTTGAACGTGCACTTTAATAAATGAAATTAAATAATAATAAAAAATACTTTGAAATATTTCATAATTATTTCAGTTTTATGATTCATTCGGTGCTAAGCGTACTCTAGTCGGCAGTGCTCGACTAGCAGATACTCTAAACTTACAACTTGTAAATGAAATTTTGACAACTTTCTTTAACAGCTTTCATTAAAATATATATTTGTTATTTTTTATCTCAAAATCAATCTAAAATATACAAACAAAAATATAATTTTAATATTAAGGCTTAGGGCTTTCATCTAATCATAAACTGCCTTCGGACTGGCCTCTGCTAGAGGTCAGCTAGAAGTGTAAATCACATATAAAATATAGATTCTAAATTTATATTCATTTCAAATTAAATTTCATTCCATTCTGTATTTATTTTTTTTCACCGACTCGCAACATCATTTGATTGCCTGCTCAAGGAACTGTGTTGCGAGTGTCATAAATATGTGAGCTCTTGCAATATTTTCTCAGCTGTGGCCCATGCGAGGCATATTTATTTAATTCAATTATAGAATTTTACGATTATGGGCGGTCAAGCCGTCCGACCACAAGCAGCAACCCCCTCAAGCAGCCAGCGGCCAGGTCATAATTCGCACAAGTGCAAATCGCTTTACTCCAATGGCAATTCCCTTGCTCCTTTAGCTTTAGCTTCAGCTTCAGCTTGAACCTCTGCTTACCCCCCACAATTCCCCTCCCCCCCCCCCCCTCTTTAGTTGCCCTTATTCTTCACTGCTGTTGTAAGTCCCCAGCGATTTCTCTGGCTTCGCCCCGCCACGCCTCGCCTCGCCTAGAATTGCCCATTGCCAAGTTGGCAAACAGTTTCCGCTTCCGCTGTCCATATGTGACTCTCCTTTCTCCCTCTCTCTCTCTCTCGTTCTCTCGCTCTTTGTGTGGGTGTTGAGGCGCACAAGCTTTGCCTTTAATGACCTTACCCCGTCCCACTTTAATCATATTTTTATACATATATATTTCGTTTCGTTTCGTTTCGTTTCGTTTTTTGTCTGTGGGTCAAATTGAAGTGGTTTTTATTGCCCGCAGCTTGTTGCTCTGCCTTTTGGGCTTTAGTTGCGCATAATAATACAATTGAACGGACGGACGGATGGAGGGACGTACGCTCCACCCCGCCACATAACGCCCCATTGATTTTGGATTATTTTTTAGTGCCTTGTCTACCTTTTCGACTCGATTTTCTGCCAGCTGCCATTGCCAGCATTGTCCGCCGTCCCTTCCTCCCTCCCTAGGCATTGGCTTCGTTCCGACACCTTGTTCAGCTCTTGGCATGCCTTTGACGTGACAATAACTGAACATTGACGTGGCCAGCATGGCCATAGCATGACGTGGCAATGCCCACTGTTGGCCACTATTATCCATTGCCACTTCAATTGGCAGCCATTAATAGGGCATGCAGTTGGAGCTGCAGTTGGAGTTCGCTTGAATGAGCTGTGTGAAGAGTTGAGAGTTGACGAGCTGAGCATTAAATTTAGCTATGACTATATCTATATATATATATATCTTGCCTACATATATATTGGTATATAGCAAAAGTCAACAATCTTTAGGAATTTTTTTTCTTATTCCTATTTGTCTAGTGCTCAT